>JANZXP010043966.1:0-11984 GCA_027576715.1 Erythroxylum flavicans | reverse complement strand
CACTTTATCCATACCATATTTAATCAACAATTCTTTTATATACTTCTGTTGATGAATAAAAATCTTTTCTTCGGATTACATAACTTGTAATCTAAGAAAGAATTTTAATTCTCCCATCATGCTATTTTAATGGGTTGTTATTTTTGTTGTCATCATTTTAGTTGAAATAAATAAATATAATTAAAAAAACCTTTCTTAATTATTTAAGAAAACATTTTTATTAATTATAAAGGAGTCTAATTAATTAATTTCAATCTAACTAAAATTTTTTTTAAAAAAATTTTAAAGTGATTTTTTAAATTTAAGCTAGGAATCATTCTAATTATCAATCCTAATCAAATTAAAAAAATAATTAATTTAATTTTAAATTTAAAACTCTTTTAAATTATGTTTAGGCTTGCGACTAAACTATAAATACATTATTCAATACCTAAAACAAATTCTTTTTAGGTCATTGCCAAATAACCCTTCTTCAAGTCTTTGTTAAGTTTAACCTTAAATTTTAGATCACACCTATTCTAGTAACCAAACACTCCTTATCTTAAACTTATGTTTAAACGTCACTCAGTATTCATCATTTGAGAAGCCCTAATCTTCACAACCATGAAACCCTAACTATGTTTGACCTGTATCTCCTTTAAGCATCTGCCAACTACTACTCAGCAACCAAAGAGAACACCAATGTCAACCAACGATAGATTCTATCAGCCCCCAACAATAGAAATGTTATAGCTCATAGCCAAGTTTAGTTAGAAAAGAAAGCAGAAGGAAGATGATATAAGAGACAACATTAAAGGAGTTAGTCGGAACAAGATAAAATGATGTCAAATTGTACATAAGACAGAATTAGTGACACAATGTTGTTAGATGGGTTCACACGTTCACAATGTAGCTTTTAATGAATAATAGTTATAATAGTTGTTGCTTTACCTATAATGAAAGGATGAATGAAATTAATTGTTTTTTCTTTTACTCAGTTCTCCCCATTCAACTTCTTGTTTGATTATTAGAATTCTTCAATTTTATAACAACTATTTCATCTCAAAGGTCAGAATCCCATTATACACAATTTAAATTGTATCAATTTGGTATCAAAGCAATTTGATTCTTGGTGAAAAAGATAGTGAAAGGAATGAGATTACAAGACTTAGAGAGACTAGAAGAGAATATGGAGGTGTAGATCTAGAAGCTGGATGTGAAATACAGAAGATCAATTAATGAGTTAAAAGAGCTCTTAATGTAATTACACATGGAGAGGAATCATACTTCAAGAATGATGGAAGAGGATCGAACGCCTACAGAGTCCCACTTTGGAGAATTTCAGGGAGCTAATAATTACACCTTTCCTATGCAATATAGTTAAGTAAAGTTTATAAATTTTGATGAAGGAGGATTACATAATTGGGTTTCTAAAAGTGAACAATTATTTGTGCTAGATAAAACATCAGCAGAGTTGAAAGTTGGAATAGCTTCTATGTATTTAATTATGGGAGTTTTATCTTGGCATCATTGTATTTGAAGAATAGGATGTCTATGGACTATTGAGTTGGGGAGAATGTTTAATTTTTTAGGATCATAGATTCAGAGATTTGTTGTTTGATGATCTTATTGGTGAATTGAAGGGGCTTAAATAAACCACTACTATTAACGATGATATATATAGTTCATACTATGTTTTCCTAGGTGTTTTAGTGTGTTTTAAAGTGTTTATCAGATGATTATGATATGTGTAGGCTTAGAATTATGTTATTGTAAGTGTTTGTTTATATTCTATATGTTTGTGTGGTTTAGAACATGAATTTAATCTTAATTTTATGTTTCATAAGGTGTTTAATATGTTTGTGAGTGTTGGAAATCAGATAATTGAAGAACAAGGAAGATCGAAGCTACTTGAAGGGTGTCATGATTGTGAAGAATGAGTAACAAACATAAAACCATCCATTCTGACTTTATATTTGTTCGAATAAAATGTTTAGCTAATTCCACGCATCTAACTAAAAAAATCCTTTCTTCTTTTAACTTTTTTATCTTCCCATTCATTCCCAGTAGATCTTTCATTTATTCAATAAGTGGAACACTTTAGCTGTCCGCTCTCAGGTTGGATAGTAAGGGTCAGTGAAGGGCAATCACTCATTCTTATTCTTAAACCAACATTTGTGACAAACATGCATAGAGCTCTATGGCATCTATCACGATTATGCCTTAAGGAGAAGATCATGATAGAGAGTATGAAACATGGAGGACAATTGTGCCTCAAAGATCACAGTAGTGACAAAGAGGAAAGCTCCAAGAGCAATATATAAGAATGTGAATACAACAAAAAATGTAGTAGCCATTGGATCAAAGTGGAGGGATCAAGAAGAACATCTGAAAATTCCAACCAAAGAGCAAATAGAGTTTTTATTCTTTTTCCCTTGTTTCTTTTATTATTCTTGATCTATATAATATGAATTCTATGATGTTAAACATGTCTATGAAGTTATAAATTTCATACTAGGATTTATTCTTGATTTTTTTTGACATTATTCATTGTTGAATTCAATATATTTTTATATGTTTGTGATAATTGTTCATGCATAAACTTGATAACAAATTGAGAGAGTGAGTCAAAAGCAATCAATGTTAGGTTGTATAATGAGAGTTGGTAGTTTAGCAGACCTATAATTATCAAATTAACGATTAATCAAACAGAGATTTTAATTGAGAAATTGATTATCTATTAGATAACTTTAGATCTAATTAAAGATGATAAGGATAGTTTTGTAAATTGAGAGGTTGTAAATCTAGAAATTTCAAATTTAATTAGGGTTAATTGATTGGATCTTGAGAGAGTGTAAGCAATACATTAGGAAATATATGATCAAACACATAAATTGAATAAAAAAGATTAAGGGAAATAAATAAAGAAAGAATAAGTCATATATATTCAATCTTGATCAAACACTAAATTAATTGGCAGTTTATTGTTTAATTTTTTATTTGTTTCATTTATTATTATTTTCTAATTTGTGTCATTTACTTTTTTTTAAATCAATTTCTGAATAACTTAGAAAAAGTTAGGTTCAAATTGTTAACTCTTTCATAGTCCTTATAGGAATGATAACCTTTTATATTACAAGATATGATCCGTAAACTTATGGTGTGTTAAGAGTTCTACTATTACCTGTAAAACTTGCCCAACAAGTTTTTGGTGTTGTTGAAAGGGATTTAGAATTAGGATGATTTCAATTCCTTTGATTTAAAATTTTTCACCATTCTTATGCCTTTGCAATTGGATAAGCATAAGAATTAATCAAAGTTCAAGTAATATCGACGAAACTCTAGCTTCTTACATTACAAGCAGGACAGAGAAATTTAAAGAGTAAGATGCTAAGAAGAGATCAAAAAAACAATGGCAAAAGAATACAATCATAAAGAACAGTAAATAACCTTATAGACTTCATAAAGCTAGGGTCTAATGTTGCACATCAAGGCATTAATGATCCACTAGTGCAAACAACCTCATTCGATATCAAACCAGTGTTGTTAAATATGCTACAGACCAACGTGTAGTTCTACGAGTTAGTTAATAAAGATCCTAACACACATCTAGTGAACTTTTTATAAATATATGATACCTTATAATATAATGGTATGTCGGAAGATGTTGTTAGGATGAGGCTCTTCCCTTCACACTCAAGGTGTAATATTTGGTTTCTGAAACATGCTTAAGGTTAGAACCCTAGATCAATCATTGCATATACATACATAACATTAGCATTCATAAATGAATTGATATTTGTACACATTACAAGTAAGCATATGCACTCGACTGACATGTCTCGGTGTATGAAAGATGTTAAGTGAACATGATGTGAATTATGAATTAATATCACTTGAATTTTAGTATGATTAGATTTGAATTGGAATTTTGGAATTAAATGTTATTGATTGGGAGATTAATGAATTAATATGTACATTTGGACTAGCACAAATGTTAAGTGGTAGGATAAGTTGACACATGAAAAATTAGGATTACTAAGCCTAAATTTGAATGAAATTTGGTACAGTTAAATATGTGACAAATGGACTAGTAATTAAATGACAATTAGATCAATTAGTATGTGACAAGTGAACCAATGTTGGAATAACACATGGACTGATTAGTAGGCACCAAATGGCTACTAAATGTGTGGATTAGTGGCAGCATCTTGATTAGGCAAATGTAATACATGCCTTAAGACAAATGTTGACATTAGAAGGTGATACCTAGAATGTGATGTAGCAAGTTTCTGTAGCTACGTTTTGTTGCTTCTTTCCTTTGTTTCCTTCACCAAAATAGCTCCTTCTGTTCTCTGTAATTTTGTTTGAATCCTAGCCAAGTTTCTACACCAAATAGCTAAGAAATCTGTTCAAAGTTGTCTTCACCTTGCTGTCTGAAAAAACTAGCTCACTTTCACCTTGGAATTGCGTTGATTTTGCTTGCTTGAGAGGATTGGATTATCTAGAATTTTTTGTTAAATTGGATGCTTAATAGGTAAGTAACAATTTGAGTTTTATGACATGTCCAATGATATAAGAATGATGCTTAAGTTGGAATGAAATGCATGTTATATTGGTGAGGATATATGCTGGAAAATGTTGCATGAACTTGAAGGTTTTTCTAAGTTGCGTTTAGTATATGAAAATTGTGGAGTATAAGGAATTATGTGGATGAATTGGAATGGAATTTAATGTATAAAGAAGGTGGATTTATGCCAAAGAAAGTTGTTAAAAGAGTGTTCTAGAATTGAGAAAGAATTAGGCCTATATGCATGATAATCTAAGATAGATTTTTACTTTGATTTTTGATGCATGAAAGACTAGAATTTGTAAGCTGTTAATTGAATAATTTTGAACTAGAATTGGAAAGGTTATTGGTGAGGAATTGGAGTATGATTTAATATTGATGAACTATAAAGAGGATGTTTTAACTTTGGTATAAAGTGTCAAGAATCTGGAAAACTAATGAATGGATATTTTTCTAGTCTATTTTTACATATACGAAAAAGGTAGTTTATGGACTGTTGTATGGATGATTTAAGTTAAGAATTCATGTTAAAGATAGGTGTTATTAAGATGTTTTGAAATCTGGAAAATTTGAGCTGTAGGTATGTTGTAAAAGAATGAATGTTAATGACATAAGCGAGCAGAATTTTGTAAGCCTTAATGAAACCAAGGAAGTTTAATTAACCTAAAATGAAGTAACCTTAAGGGACATGAAATAGTGAAAATTTCATATGTTAGTGATGTCTTTAAGCTTGTTAAATTCGTGAGGTATTGAAGGTAGAAAAGTTATACACATTAGTAATGTTGATGACAAATTTTGGAATTTTGATTTCAGCCTTATGTACATGTTGAACCAGCTGGGAAATTTCCCTTTAAATTGGTATATTTAGACTTTATTAAGGTTAGGAATGAGCCTATATTGTTGTTTGATTAATTGGACAAGATCTTGATAAGTTTATATAGTTAATTGATGTCATAATCTAAAGAATGTACTGTTTTGATGTGTTGAGTTCAAATATGGAAATTCTAATTTATTAAAGGAATAAAGGAGTTCTTTTAATGCAAACATGATTTTTAGGACATGAATAATGTGTATAAGGAATGGATGAATGAGTATTGAAGAACACAGGGTATTTATGAATGAGAATTGGGTGAATGTATGAGCATATGTTGTTGGAAACATTTTGGCGAATGTATAGATTTAGCTTGCTAAAATTTCAGATGTAAAGTACCAATTTTGTGTGTATTATAAGAAGCTTTTTGATCACGGAAATGTTCAAGAATAAGTGTAAAGTATGATTAATTAATTTAGTAAATCAAGCTAATTTAAAGATACAAACCTTATTGCAAAATGGTAGTATACAAAGTATGATGTTGAAAGGTTAAGAAATTTGAGTAAGGTTACGTAACTGGGAAAAGTCAATTGAGCATGCATTGAACATGACATATGTATATATGTGCACAAATGAATAAGTATTTGATTGATCGACTTTGTAATGTGAATTGTATGATTTTAGATGCTCAAGTCAGATGTCATTCAAACATTGTCGTACCATCTAGGCAATAGGATAAATTAGAGTGTACTATAAGTCAACCTAGATGATATCACTAAGATTTATTTATTTTTGTTTGTATTTAATTCCTATATATTGAACTGTCAACAAATTGATTGTGATAATTTCAAACATTAATAGTCCGAGGAATTTGATATTTGGGAATGTATTCAAAGTGTTCTGTTTCCATCTGAATTCTAAATGATATATGTATACGCCATGAAAGTTCAGTGCCGAACTTAGATCCGATGAATATGAGATTCTATTTGTGCATCATAAGTACATGTTATTTATGGCATATTATGTGATTTGATGTATTACATTAAATGCATGATCAGATAAAAGGCAGTGTGACCTGAGTGACTAGTCTGAAAGAACTTTAAGCTCAGCATTTTGCACGTAGAGCCTTGCTCTGTGATTTCTGTATCTGAATGATCCCAATATGGGACCATATCGGTATTTGTATCTAAAAGGCACTTGGTCACAACAAATAATAATGAAATTAGAGTCTCATATACGTCTACAATAGTACATGATTATGAATTATATGATTGTGAATTCATTCTCTAAACTTGTGCTGATAAGGCAATATGCCATATCTGTGTATATATTGATAATGTGATTGATTGGGACATGCATGATTTGAAAGAATATATGAAATATGTGACATTGATTATGTCTTATTAAGATGAGGAATTTTGTTAATTTGATTATATGTGAAATATTTGTGTACTTGACATGAGTGAATTCATCAATGATGGTTTTCAAGTACGAGAGAGGAGACCTAGCTCCTAAAATTTTCTAGAAGAACGTTTTAGATTACGTTATCGCTTAAAGGTTTGTCATCTGGCAACAGAGGAGTAGTGGATTGTTTTATGTAGTTTTCTTATTTGATGTACATGTAGAACTTTTTTATAAAGACTTGTACACTTTCAAATATTTTAGTAATGTAAATATTCGTTTATATGAAAGTACTATTACAATGTAACTTCTGTTAATTAATGAATTGAAGAGTTAAGATTTTTAGGTCTTCTATTATTCTGTATGATGCCATATAGGTGATTATGATTATGTTAACATGCCACTGTCATAGGGCATGTACTGAAATTTCCTCTGGATTTTCGAGTGAATACTCTATGGTAGTGGGTGTTACACAAGGATAGAGCTAAGATGTGGTATCATTCCATGACATGAGAGCAACTGGTGCGTGCATTCTTCGACAAGTACTTCCTTCTGATGAAGATAATGAGATTGAAAAAGGAGATTACTAATTTCTAACAAAATGACAGGGAGTCACTATATGAAGCATAAAAGTGTTACAAGGATTTGCATAAAGCATGTCCCCATGAAGGGGCACTATATATGCATCTTCTAGACAATCTCTGATGCGGAGAACATTTAAGCAATCAAAGGATTTGCTAAAGGAGATGGAAAATAAAAACCGTCTTTAGACGTCAGATAGAAGGAAATAGCAGTTGACTTTATAAGATTATAAGGGACTCATTGTTGTCAATTAAGTGATAACATTACAAATTGAGATCGCTAATTTAACAAAAGAACTAATCAACCTGAAAGCCTACTCATCCTTTCCAACTAAAGCACTTGAGCATGGATGCAAGTTATATGAAGAAGATAATCATATTACCACTAGTTACTTCTTAATACAAAACAACAATGCAAAGCAACTCAATTATATGGGCACACAGTTTGGTCAAGGATGAACAAATAACACATACTTAAACACATACAATCTTGGGTAGAGGAACCACCCAAAATTTTCTTGGTTTGATAATATAGGAAATTAATTTAAAAATCAAGGTCCACGTGGAATTCAATAAGACAAGTCTAGTGCCAATGCTTCAAAATTAGGCAAAACTATGGAAAAGATTATGAACATGGATAAGGCCCAAAAGAGGCTAGAAGGGAAGTTTCAGTAAGTAGCTAAGAACCACGCCTTAGTTAGAGAATGCCTTGTCTACAAGAAATGTGGGGAGTCTCCCATGTAATACTAAAGCAAATTGAAGGGAGCAACTCAAAGTGATCACACTTAGGAGTGAGAAGGAGCTCGAACAATTAGTGCATAAATAGGCTGAAACCAACCCTATTGATAGGTGTAGATTGTATTGTATTTTTATAGGTAATTTGATATGTGTTTAGTGGTTAATTTGATTTTTTAGTGTGTGTTTAGGTTAAGAATTGTGTTAGTTCATAAAAATTTATGTTTTAAGTGTTCTTTAGGTGAGAATATGTTTTTAAGCTTCAATTATATATATATGAAGTGTCGTGATGAGTTTGTTAGTATTTTAGTACATTTGGAGGAGTTTCGAAGGCGAACCAAACCAAAACATAGTCCAAAGATCATTACAAATATGCCACGATCGTGACAAAAGCTCGAAAATAGGTCTATAATTGCGCACTAAAGATAGACAGACACAGAGTCACAACCGAATTTGAGTTTTCGAGGGATATTTCAGACCCTGAAAAGACATTAGGATTACCTTAATTGGAAAAGACTATAAAAGTACTATGATGTAACCCTAGAAAGAGTCTACATTTAGCCTACATTTGGAAACCCAAAAGAAAGAGAGAAGAGAAGAAGAGGAGGGTTTTAATGCCGAAGCTTCCCAGAATGGGTGATCTCCCGACGCTGCTACTTTACTGAATCATCCATCCTAAGTTTTATTTCCTCCCCATTTACTTTTTTATTCATTTAATGTGTAAGATTGAGATGGATTGTATGGTTATGTATTTTGAGTTATTAATGATGTTCTACCTTTACCTTCAGGATTTTGCTTATATTTAATGTTAATTTAGTTGAATTTTGTTCACTTGGTTTGGGTGTTATGATTGATTAATGTATTTGCATGTTTCGGTAACAAACTGAGAAGGTGAACTGGATAAAAATGATTAGATTGGGTTAACGAGAGTTATGTGATCAAATTGACCACTTAATCAATCTAGTTGGTAATTTCATAGAGAGAGATCCTGTGTGAGACCCGATTGTTTATTAGAGAGCTTTAGAACAAATTACAATTATAGGTAATTTGTCAATTGAGAAACTGCAAGTTCATAATTCGATTAGGGTTTACAATTTAGGAAATGATTATAATGAGAGAGAGTAATCAACCCTATGATCATCTAAAACTGACACCCCATAAACATATTAAAGACTAGATTAGCATTAATGATAGGTAAAATCTCCTCTCCTATAACTTGATTAATTCTATTTACAGATTTCCATTATTACATTATTCGATTGTTGCTAGTTTGTTTAATTTAGTTTACTTTTCAGCTTATTATCCAAATTTGAGTCTTAAATAAAGCATAACCTGAATTAAGTGGTGCTTAAGCACAATCTCTGTGGGACAATATCTACTTTTTACTACAAGTAATGACCTATATACTTGTGATTTTTAGCGTAAAACAAGTAATTGGTTTTGCAATCAACAAGTTTTTGGGGGCGTTGACAGGAATTGTTTTGTTTAGCATCTTGTTTAGTTTAGGTGACCTTGATTTAAGAGTGTTTGATACTTTTCCTTGCATTTTTGCAGTTACTTTTCCTTGCATTTTTGCAGTTTCATTTGTAATGTCTATTTACTTCTAGACTTTATCATATGCATTTGAATATATAAATGATAAAGATTGCCTTTAAATAATTACTTAACTAAACTATAATTAACTGATTAGATATAATTGCACTTAGCTAATCGTTTAAGTATTTATATCATATCACCATATGAGAACTATGCTATTGTTGGGAAAATGGATTAGTGAGAGAAAGAGAATTCTATAAGATTCTCTAGCGAGAAAATTCTACAAAATTCTTTATAACAATACTTACTTAAATCTTACAACTTTCATCTCAATTATCGTCATAATTATGAGAAATTTCCTAAATACTTAGATCTTTGATGAGAACTTATCTCCTTTTTTATGCCTAATGGCTCTAATTTTTCACAATACATCACTATTTGAACAATGCAAGGAAATAAATCAAATTCACTATAGAACTTCTTAATCCAAATAATTATTTCAACCAAATGAAAAATATATTATGACTTAACTAGCAGCAATTAATGATACAGTGGAACCTTTCTAATCTAAAAAATAATATATTTTAAGTAAAATATACCTTAACTAGGATTTACTTCTAAAGTTAACATCCTTGTAAAATTAAACTCAAATATTAACTCACTATAGAATAATGGATATGTTTAATGCTTTACAAGTATTAGATATCTCAAATACTAAATACCTTTAGTACAATATATATGCACTTAGACCAGAATAAATAAGCAACTTCCTTATCTATCTTTTTAGATCTAATTTCTAAAATTAAGCTACAACATTTTCATATCCTATAACAGTTTTTCTTGTACTATCATAATTTTAACAATTAAAAATAAAAATTATTTTTTTCTATAAGTAGTATGTCTACACAATCCTATTAAAGATTATAATTATATTCCTACTAACCTCCTTCCAAATATGATAAATTCACAATCACCTCCATAACAAACTTTATGAATTTATCATAAAATTGAAGCTTTTAATATCTAGTAACTTTTCAATTGTAAATCAAGTGCATCAATAAAGTCACTAGTTCCAGTTAGATGTATTTTCATAAGATTTAAACCTTTCAAATTTAATCTAACTCCCACTACTTATCTAAAGAATCATTCTTCTATAAGAATACATTGAAACAAACACTTTATTCAATAGGTTTTGTAAGATTATATCCAACATTTTGGATATATCATAATCTCTTACTATCTAACTTAGTTCTAAACTTAATGGGCAATATATTCCTTAACTAATCATTACATCCCAAAATCATTAACTTTGATTCTTTCAAATTCTTTCCATTACATATATAATATAGAATCTAGTTAATTGATTTAATTGGAACTACTAAAGGTAAATCACTATATTAGGCATAGCTATAGAAAAAATAATTATTGCAATACATAATATCTCATATTGCATTTTTCTCTTTAAAAAAGTCCATAATATTTTAGAATTTAGCTATAGAGGTATTCATCAGAGAATCTCTTTTCCTATAGATAATCATAAAATTTAAAACTCACTACATCGATCTCATCGAAGTGTTTTAGCATTTTCAATACTTAATTATCACTTAGATTTAAACACTTTGAACTTTATAAAATTTTAAATCAATATTTATCTTGATAAGTGTGACTATCATATGAAGTCATTATTAAATTCATTGAAATATAAGTATTCATCCTTCTATAAATTGTTATTACATTTAATACATCATATGTATTAAATTTAACAATGCATTACCATCATCATCCTTTCATTAAAGGTTGATATGGTTATACTTCAACCTAAAAAGTTTCATAAGTTCTATAGAATTCATAACCAAAAGGATATATATTGTAACACCCCACTCCTGCAAGACCCGAACCCGACATCAATGGGTGATGTCCGAGCTCGTGCCCCACGAGGGTGGTGTGCTAGAGCACTCAATCACTCAGAAATCGGTATAAAATTTTTCTTTTACTTTAAACCACAAACATAAAGTGCAGAAATCCCTAACTAAATCGGCCCACTTTGTTTTATAACCATTTTCAATCAACACAATACAATTATCAAAAATTTCAATAGCCATTTGGGCCCATTACAAATACAAAACATTTCCAATTCCAAAAATTAGTACATACTGTAATATTCAATTACAAAAGATACAAAAATTTGCGGAATATATAATTCAATATAAAATAAAGAAATATAATGCAGACGCGAACTGATCCCGACCTCTTCTTTCACTCACATGCAGTAGATATACTCCCGCTGCCTAACAGGGTATTCTTCTGAGTCCTGAAAATAATTGCAAATTTTGGGTGAGTTTTGCGAACTCAATGAGTGACCATCATCGAT
>JANZXP010043827.1:0-11991 GCA_027576715.1 Erythroxylum flavicans | reverse complement strand
TAGGAAGTTAGTTTAATGATGAAAGAATGAAAGAAAAACTATGGAAATGATTAGATGAGTTTTCGACCAAGGTTAGGATTTTAATGTGTTATGATCCAAATTTCTGTTTTGATGTTTTATTATGTTCATATCATTATTTTCATGCTAATAAAGTAAAGAAATGAAAAATAATTGATTTGGAATTGGTTTTGGTTGAAATTCGACATGGAGTGCTTGATTTTGTAAAAAAATTGTTACTAAAATTTTATGGCTTAAATGTGTGTTTTAAAATATCATAGGAGTGAATTTGGATTGATTTTAAGTGTTGGAAATCAAATGAAATTGAATTAGAAGAGTTCAGTGTATAATATGTTAAGTTTAGCCTTAAAGGCAATTTTAGTATAAAAATATGGTTATGAATTAATAACCATGTGAATGTAATTAAGGATGCAGACTGTATATGGAAAGTAATGAAGTTGACATGGTTTATGGTATATTTAGTTGAAAAATGTATTAAGGAGTTTAATGTATTGGTATTAGGTTTTCAGATCGAAAAACGAAGCCAACTGAAGGGTTTCAAATTGGTGAAAAGGAAACTAGCAAGTAGTGGGTGTATTTTAACTGTTTTATATGATTTAATTCTTTGTAAAAGAATTGATGACATGTGAGTGTTATTTAAATTAAATTTATGTAAATAGTTTTCATTTGATCATAAAATGAATATTTATACTGAGTTTTATGCAAATGATATTTTACAAGTGAATATTGCTAGCTTAAGTGTATGCTTTGGCAATTTATGAGTTTTAAATTGAAAGTTAAATTTTATATAATTGGGAGTCACATTGAAATGATTCAATTATGAATCATACCATACTTGATTTAGAAAATAAGATGATTCTTAAATGTAAGAGTTGCTCTTGCCTATGGTACAACACTACGCTTTATACATATTATTATACTACTATATTTATAACGATTAACCTATTACTGGTAGCGATGTAGAAGCATCTCCGCGACTTGTTACGGGTAAGTGATATAGAACCAGCTCCGTAACTACCGGTCTATAGGGGTTAACCTGTTACAAGTAAGCGATGTAGAATCGGTGTAATAGCCGGTTTTCCATACTAAGAGTTAGAACCGTAGATCATTGTACATGAGAAATAGCATTGAGAATATATGAAGTGCATTGAATTCACATGCATATCATTAGCATACAGATATGAATTTTACAAGTTTCAAAGGTAGTATATGCACTCAATTGACATATTTTAGGTTATTAAAGCTTTTAAAATGATCATAATGCGAATTGTGAATTATTATGTCTTGAATTTTGGTTGATGGATTATAATTATTAAATTTGAATTTATTTGTTACAATTGGGAGATTTATGAAATTAATGTGTATTTTTGGACTAGGAAAAATATCAAGTGGCAAGACAAGTTGACAAATAGTAATAAGTGACATGTGGTATTAGGATTTAGTGACAAGTAGCTTAGATCATTAGGTGACAAAATGACTTGGAGATTGAGAGATAAATGGGATAATTATTAAGAGACTTGTGGTACTGTAAGTCAAAGAAATGTAGCTTGGTTCTTTAATTGACTTGTTATAACACTTTCCATATACTTGCAATTCACAATACCCACATATATTAAATATCATCTTTCATCTCTTGCTTTTTACTACATGTTCTCATCATCTTCTTTCTTCTCTCAATTTTTGACACTCACAACATTGGGCTTTTCCAAAAATCAACACCTTGCTAGTCCAAAAAATTTTCTTTTCTCACCTTGTTAATGAAAACCTATCCTTTTCCACCTTAAAATGGTGATGATTGTGTAAGCTTGGAGAGGGCTAGGTTAACTCTCAATTGAGGAAGCATTGGAGTTAAATAAGTAAGTATGATGTTAATCTTCATGACTTGTTTTAACAGAAATACTTATGATGATTGTTTAGTGATAGAATGATGGTGTTAATGGTGTATGAAGTGTGCTGGAATGTTGATGAATAAATATATACATTTGTGTTCTGTCTTTGCATAAATGATAAAAAATAGTTTATGTATTATAGTATGGATGATTTTGAGTTAGGATTTAGGTGAAGTTGATGAGGAATTGAAGAAGTGATGAACTGTGCATAAGATGTTTTGAGTTTTGTAAGAAAAAGTTAAAATATGGAAAAACATTGAAGGAAAATGCTTGGAAATTCACGGATTACCTATCCCACGATCATAGGAAGGCCTCCATGATCGTGGGAAATGCATGGAAAATGAAATGATCTTCTCTTTTATGTGATCTTTGAACCAACTAAAGATAAGGTACTTTACTATGGTGCTTTTACACTTGATTGAGGCTTGAAATGAACCTAGTTTGAGGTTGAATAAGTTGATAAAATGTTTGATATGTTTAGGTTGTTAATTGAAGTTATTACTTAAGGAATGGATTGTTGATATCAATGTCTATAGAATTTGGAAATTTAGAGTTATTAAAGGAATGAAGGTGTTCTTAAGAATGCAATTGTGATTCAAAGGAATGAGTAAGGTGTATTAGGTATGAATGAATAAAAATTGGGATATTGTGTGATTATATAATGTTAGAAAAGGATTAGTGAATATATGATTGATGAATTCAGAATGATCAAATTTCTTTGAGGTAAAAGCCTAAGTACAAACTAGAAATATACAAGTTATAATGTTTGAATGATCATGACTCGTGATTAAGGATACATACACGAAAATAGTCAATTAAACATGCATTGTACATGACACACACACACACACACATATATATATGTGTGTGTGCGCGTGTGTGTGTGAATATTTATATGAATGATTGACTTAGTAATGTGTATAAAATGTGCGTGTATTGTGTGATTTAGATGCTCAAATCGAATGCCAGCATCCAAACATTGCTGGTTCATCGAGGCCATAGCTTATCTGGAGCTTACTGTGAGTCAACCTAAATGTTTTTTGACCAGGATTGATTTGTTTCTATTTAAATTTCATCTATTGAATTGTTATTGATGTGATTGAGATAATTTTGGACATTTATGTTCCGAGGAGTTTGATAATTGAGATTATAATGAAAGTGTTTCCTAATTGAATGTGAATCGGGAAAAATATGTGTACCCAACGAAATGTTGAACGCCGGATTTAGATCCACAGAATATGTGAAAATGATTGTGCGCCATGAATAAAAGATATTGATAGCATATTTTGAGAATTAATGCATTTCATCACATTCATATACACGATCAGATAAAGGAGTTGTGACCGAAGTGACTAGTGAAAAAGAGCTTAAAGGTAAAAAATGCAAATGAAGAGCCACAGACTCAATATTTAATGAGCCTGGTATCCACAATGGGTACATGACAATTATTAATGAGCCCGGTATCCACAATAGATAAGGAATAGTAAAAAGGCGCTCGGTCATAACAAAGTAACAATGAAAGTGAAGTCACATGTGCATATGCATTTGCAAATATATATCTTTACATGTATTGTGTGAAAGATTGCTATGAATTATTGAATTGTGATGACATAGTGATATACAGTAATTGTGTACATATTAATGAGATGACTGCTTAGATAAGTGATCAAGTTATTCTAAAATGAGTATATGAAATGTAAAGTGACATTTAATATTTGATGATATGATTTATTTGTGAATTGAATTGTGAATTGTCCTTGTGTTTTGATATAAGTGAGCAATCGATGATGGTTTGCTCATTGAATTCGCAAAACTCGTCAAAATTGTAAATGTTGATTTTTAGGTACCAGGGAGAGACCTAGTTTCTAAGACAGAATAGTAGAAGTCTAGTACAGTGATTTTGAAAATCAAGAATGACTCAAAGGTCTGGTCAGCTAACACTAAGGAGTTAGATACAATACTATTGTATATTTTGTCATTCTATGTAGAACATTTTGTAAAGAGTAATAAAATCTTATATGTCTTTGATACTGTATATAAAGATTATGTAATGAAACGCTACATTGTAAATTATTTTTTTGAGTGAAATGAGAATTTTATCTTTCGATTATTTATGTTCTTTTATGATGCTATATAAGTGAAAGTGATTGCTCTAACATGCTGCTTTCGTAAAGTATATTCTCAAATCTCTATATGATGTTCGGGCATGTGCTCTATGGAGGTGGGTTGTTGCAAGTTTTTGGTATCAGAGCATGGTTTAACATCTATAGGGATATATAAGAACATTTAGACATGATATATAGTGAGCGACTCAGATAGTGACTATGATTATTGTCGATTATAGGTCATCTGTTATAGGAGATAAAGTCATAGACTTAGCTGACCTAGAGTCTGTAGGAGCCAATAGAGAGTCTCCAGTACCTCGGTCTGACGGAATGCCTAAGAGAATTCCTGAGAAGAGAGAAAGGGGATATGATAAACTTAAAAAGTAGGGGGTTGTATACTTTTATGTAAGTGCAGGCCCTAATAGGGTAGAAGGTTAGTTAGAGAGAACAGAAAAGGTATTCCATCAGATGGATTATGAGTCTAACGAGAAGTTTAACTACGCAGTCTCATTACTGCAAGGTCCAGTTTATCAATGGTGGAAGACTGTTCTCGGTAGTACCACCTGACCTTATAGTTTAACATGGGAAGACTTTCTGAGAGTCTTCAAGGAGAACTTTATGCTAAAGATTTATTTGGATAGGAAGATGAAGGAGTTTCTAGATCTGAAGCAGGAAAGTCTCACAGTAGCCAAATATGAGATATGATTTAATAAGTTAATGGGGGTATGATACTGCTTTGATTTCGACTAAGGAGGACAAATGTAGATTGTTTGAGGATGGACTGAATATGAAGATCAAGATGAGGTTGGCTATTACTAATTTGGGTAGTTTTATGGAACTAAGAGCCACCTCAATTAGAATTGAAAATTGCTGAAATGTGGATAAGGAGACTACAGATAGGAGTTCAGAATGAAGAGGCATGGTGAGTCTCAAGTCAATTTTGGTAGAAGGTTTAGTAAACTCTAGAATAGATCATTTCGACCACAGACTAAATCGAGACAGTCAAGGTTTAGACAAAGAGGTAGTTTTGTACAGGTGGTGCTGGAAGAAGTCCAGTATCTGGACAGACACAACAGATGCCTAATTGTGAACATTGTGGAAAGAAACATGGTAGAGAATGTTGGAAGTTATCGGGAGCTTGTCTTCATTGTGGCTCTCTTGAACACTAGATTAGAGATTGTCTCGCAACTTTCAGAGCACAGTCTGGAGTGAAAGGAGGATCGGTGATTGAGACAACTGTCCAGTAGTGCAGAGCTAGTGGATCAGGACAGAGAGGTGAAGGTAGAGGAAGAACAAATTTAGTAGGTCTTAGTGTCATGGCTAAGGTGCGAAGCAATCAGCCGCAGTCTCAGGCCAGGATCTATGCTATTACCGTATAGGAGGCAAAGAACTCTTTAAATGTTATAACAAGTGTGTTAAATGTCTTTCAATTTGAGGCATTTGCATTGTTAGATCCAGGATCTACACATTCATTCGTTACACCATATTTGGCATCTAGACTACATTGTGTGAGAGAGATATTGAAATGTTCCTTAGAAGTGGGTACACCTATAGATAGTACTACAGTGATTGGAGAAGTGTGTAAAGGGTGTATGATTCAAGTTGATCAGGCAGAGATGGAAGCTAATTTGATAGTATTGTAGTTAAATGAGATAGATCTTATCTTAGGTATGGATTGACTTACTGCACATAGAGCTATGATGAACTACTATACTAAGGAGGTGATTCTTGAATCTCCTAATCAATCGAGAGTAATATTTCGAGGTGTTAGTTAACCAGTGCCAGCCAAATTGATTTCTTCAATGAGTGATTTTAGGCTGATTCGAGGTGGATTTGAGGCTTATCTAACCTATGTGACTAATACCCGGATTGATTAGATAGTATAGGATATTCCTATTGTTAGGGATTTCCTAGATCTATTTCCTACTGAATTATCTAGTTTATCCCCAGATAAGGAGACAGATTTTTCTATCGACTTTGTTTCAACTACTTCTCTTATCTCTATTCCTCTATATAGGATGACACCTATGGAACTTAAGGCTTAGTTAAAAGAGTTATTGGATAAGGGTTTTATCAGGCCCAGTGTGTGACCTTAGGGAGCTCTAGTATTATTTGTGAAGGAGATAGATGGGACTTTGAGATTGTATATTGACTAAAGACAGTTGAATCGGGTGATAGTAAAGAACAAGTATCCTTTAACAAGGATAGATGATCTGCTTGATCAATTACAGGGAGCTCAGGTGTTTACTAAACTAGATTTGAGATCAGGGTATTATCAGTTGAAGATAGCATAGGCTGATGTATCAAAGAGTGCATTTAGGACCAAATTTGGGCATTTTGGGTTTTTAGTGATACCTTTTGGGTTGACAAATGATCCAACAACTTTTATGGCTTTGATGAATAAGGCATTGCAACCTTATTTAGATCATTTTGTGATTGTATTCATATATGATATTTTGGTGTATTGAAAAAATAAAGAGGAACATTATGAGCATTTGAGGTTAGTCTTACAGATAATGAGGGAGAAGCAATTGTATGCCAAGTTTAGTAAGTGTGAATTTTGGCTTGATCAAGTAGTATTCTTAGGTCATATAGTATCTAGACAGGGCATG
Source organism: Erythroxylum flavicans (assembly GCA_027576715.1). NCBI lineage: Eukaryota > Viridiplantae > Streptophyta > Magnoliopsida > Malpighiales > Erythroxylaceae > Erythroxylum > Erythroxylum flavicans. The sequence continues at coordinate 5,367 of JANZXP010043827.1, read as the reverse complement.
TAGGTAGACCCAAAGAAAGTTGAAGCAATGATGAAATGGGAACCCTTGAGAAATGTGCCTAAAATCTAGAGTTTTCTTGGACTAGTAGGATATTATAAGAGATTTGTTGAGGGGTTTTCATTGATCTTAACCCCTTTAACAAAGCTTCTAAGGAAGAATGTACCATTTAGATGGACTAATGAATACCAAAGGAGTTTTGAGGAACTAAAGCATTCGTTAACTACAACACCGGTGCAAGCTATTCCATCTGGATTTGGAGGTTATGTGATGTATAGTGATGCTTCACACTAAGGGTTAGGATGTGTTCTAATGCAGTATAGCAAAGTGATTACTTATGTATTGAGACAGTTAAGGTCTCATGGGTTCAACTATCCAGTTTATAATTTAGAACTTACGGTAGTGGTGCTTGTTTTGAAGATTTGGAGACATTATTTATATGGTGAGACATTTAAGATATTCACAGATTATAAAAATTTGAGATATTTGTTGAGTCAGAAGGAGTTGAATATGAGACAAAGGCGATGGATTGAACTGCTTAAGGATTATGATTACACAATAGAGTATCACCTACTAAAGCTAATGTAGTAACTGGTGCATTAAGCAGGAAATCTAATAATAATGTGGCACAAATTCAGACATCGAGGTTACCTAACCTAGTACAATTGAGAGCATTGAATGTCGAGCTAAATTTGGGGCAGAATGAAACATTGTTGGCTACATTAAATCTTAGATCGGTGTTACATGAAAGGATTAGAAAAGCTCAAAGTAAGGATCCAGAATTAGTGAAGTTAACTGAGAAGTTGAAACAGAATCCAAATTCTGAGTTTGAATTGAGAAATAATGCATTGTGGTTGAGATAGAGATAATATGTACCTGAGGTGGATGATCTGAGAAAAGAGATTTCGGAGGAAGCACATATAGTAGCCTATACTATGCATCTCGGTATTACCAAGATGTACAGTATGCTGAAACAACATTTTTAATGGCCAGGGATGAAGAAGTAAGTGTCGGAGTATATTGCCAAGTGTTTGGCTGGCTAATAGAATAAGGCAGAGCATTAAGCTCCAGTTGGGAAGTTACAGTTATTACCTATTCTGAAGTGGAAATGGGAGAGGATCATTATGAATTTCATTATGCATTTGCCAAGGACTTCGAGGCAATATGATGCCATATGGGTTATTGTTGAAAATTGACGAAGTCAGCCCATTTCTTACCTGTGAGAGAAAATTATACACGGGATCTGTTAGCTTGGAGGTATGTAAATGAGATAGTGAGGTTACATGGGGTCCCAGTGTCTATTATATCAGATCGAGACCCTATAATTGCTTCAAGATTTTGGGGTAGTATACAGACAGCTTTGGGTACAAGGTTAAACTTTAGTATAACTTTTCATCCTCAGAAAGATGAACAAAGTGAGAGCACTATTAAGATTGTTAAGGATATGCTCAGAGCATGTGTTTTGGAGTTCTAAGGAGCATGGGATCAATACATAGCTCTGATTGAATTTTTATACAATAATCACTATCACAGTAGTATTGGTATGGCACCATATGAGGCATTATATGGCAGAAAGTGTCGTTTACCTTTGTATTAGGATGACGAGGGTTTAAGGATTATTGAAGGCCTAAAAATGATTCAAGATACTGTTGATAAGGTTAAACTAATCAGTAGTAGAATTAAAGTGGCTCAAGATAGACAGAAGAGTTATGTGGATCAACAGCAGAGGGATGCGGAGTATAAAGTAGGAGATAAAGTGTTTTTGAGAGTATCGCCTTGGCGAAGAGTTTTAAGGTTCGGTAAAAAGGGTAAGTTAAGCTTTAAATACATTGGACCATATGAGATTATTGAGAGAATAGGACCATTGGCTTACAAGTTAGCCTTACTAGCAGAGATGGCTCAGATCCATAATGTGTTTCATGTCAGTATGCTCAAGAAATATATCAAATCCAACACATGTATTACATGCACAAGAAGTTGAAATTTCAAGTAATTTGAGTTATGTTGAGGAACCGATTAAAATAGTGGGTTATCATACTAAGAAATTGAGAAATCGAGTGATTCCATTAGTTGAAGTCCTTTGGAGGAATCATTTGAGTGAAGAAGTCACATGGGAAGCGGATGAGAATATGAGGAAATAATATCCCCACCTATTTGATCAATCGGGTAAGAATTTTGCAGATGAAATTTCTTATAGGGAAGAATTGTGATAGTCCATTTTCCATACTAAGGGTTAAAACCCTAGATCATTGTACTTGAGAAATAACACTAAGAATATATGAAGTGCATTGCATTTGCGTGCATATAATTAGTATACACACATGAATTTAGATCTTGTACATGTTTGAAAGATAGTATATGCACTCAATTAACATATTCTGGGTTAAGAAAGATTTTAAAACAATCATGATATGAAATGTGAATTATTATGTCTTAAATTTTGGATTATAATTACTAATTTGAATTTATTTGTTACAATTGGGAGATTTATGAAATTACTGTGTATTTTTAGACTAGGAAAAATGCCAAATGGCAAGATAAGTTGATAAATAATGGTAGAAATAAGTAATATGTGGAATTAGGATTTAGTGACAAATAGCTTAGATCATTGGGTGGCAAATGGCTTAGAGATTGAGAGACAAATGGACTAATTATTAAGAGACATGTGGTACCATAAGTCAAAGAAATGTAGCTTGGTTCTTCAATTGACTTGTTATAACACTTGCTATGCACTTGCAATTCAGGATACCCACATATATTAAAGACCATCTTTCGTCTCATACTTTTTATTACATGCTCTCATCTTCTTCTTTCTTCTCTCAAATTTCAATACTCACTCCTCACACTCACGACGTTGAGCTTTGCTAAAATTCAACACCTTGCTACTCCATCAAATTTTGTTATCTTACCTTGTTGATGAAAACCTAACCTTTTCCTCCTTAAATTGGTGATGATCATGTAAGCTTGGAGAGAGCTAGGTTATTATATTAATCGTCATGACTTGTTTTAATAGAAATACTTATGATGATTGTTTAGGGATAGATTGATGGTGTTAATGGTGTATGAAGTGTGCTGGAATGTTGATGAATAAATGTATATGTTTGTGATATGCTTTTGTATAAATGATCAAAAATAGTTTATGTATTGTAGTATAGATGATTTTAAGTTCAGATTGAGGTGAATCTGATGGGGGAATTGAAGTAGAAGTGATGAACTATGCATAAGATGTTTTGAGTTTTGTAAGAAGGAGTTAAAATCTAGAAAAACATTGAAGGAAAAGACTGGGAAATTCACAAATTACCTATCCCACAATCGTGGGAAGGCCTCCATACTCGTGGGAAATGCATGGAAAATGGAATCTTCTCTTTTATGTGATCTTTGAGCCAAATAAAGATAAGTTACTTTGCTATGGTGCTTTTAGACTTGATTGAGGCTTGAAATGAACTATTTTGAGGCTGAATAAGTTGATAAAGTGTTTGATATGTTTAGGTTGTTAATTGAAATTATAACTTAAGGAATGGATTGTTGATATCAATATATGCAAAATCTAGAAATTTATAGTTGTTAAAGGAATGAAGGTGTTCTTAAGAATACAGTTGTGATCCAAAGAAATGAGTAAGGTGTATTAGGTATGAATGAATGAAAATTGGGATATTGAGTGATTATCTAATGTTAGAAAAAGATTGGTGAATGTATGATTGAGGAATTTAGAATGATCACATTTCTTTGAGGTAAAACCCTAAGTGCAAACAAGACATATACAAGTTATAATGTTTAGATGATCATGACTCGTGATTAAGGATACATACCTGGGAATAGTCAATTAAGCATGCATTGTACTTGACATATATATATATATATATATATATATATGCATGACTGAATATTTGTATGATTGATTGACTTAGTAATGTGTATAAAATGTATGTGTATTGTATGATTTAGATGCTCAAATCGAACGCCAGCATCGAGACATTACTGGTTCGTCGAGGCAATAGCTTATCTGGAGCTTACTGTGAGTCAACCTAGATGTTTTCTCCCTAAGATTGATTTGTTTCTGTTTAAATTTCAGTTATTGAATTATTATTGATGTGATTGAGATAATCCCAGACATTTATGGTCTGAGGAGTTTAATAATTGAGATTGTATTGGAAGTGTTTCCTAATTGAATGTGAATCAAGAAAAATTTGTGTACTGAACAAAATGTTAAATGTCAAACTTAGATATGATGAATATATGAAAATGACTATAAACCATAAATAAAAGATATTGATAGCATATTTTGTGAATTGATGCATTTCATCACATTGATATGCATGATCAGATAAAGGAGTTATGACTAGAGTAACCAGTGAAAAAGAGATTAAAGCTTAGAAATGTGCATAAAGAGCTACAGGCTCAGTATTTAATGAGCCCGATATCCACAATGGGTACGAGATAGTTATTAATGAGATCGATATCTACAACGGATACGAGACAATAAAAAGGAACTCAGTCACAGCAAAGTAACAATGAAGGTGGAGTCACATGCGCATAAGCATTTGGAAATATATATCTTTACATTTTTTGTGTGAAAGATTGCAATGAATTACTGAATTGTGATGACATAGTGATATATAGTAATTGTGTACATGTTAATGAGATGACTGATTGAGATAAGTGATCAAGTTATTCAAAAATGAGTATATGAAATGTAAAGTGACATTCAATAATTGATGATATGATTTGTTTGTGAATTGAATTGTGAATTTCCCTTGTGTTTGGATATGAGTGAGCACATCAATGAAGGTTCACTCGCTAAGTTCGCAAAACTTATCAAAATTACAAATGTTAATTTTTAGATACTAGAGTGAGACCTAGTTTCTAAGATAGACTAGTAGAAGTCTAATACTGCATTTTTGGAAATCAAGAATGACTCAAAGGTCCGGTCATCTGACATTAAGGAGTTAGATCTAATGCTTTTGTATATTTTCTCATTCCATTTAGAACAGTCTGTAAAAAGTGGTAAACTCTCAAATGTCTTTGATATTGTATATAAGGATTATGTAGTGAAATGTTACAGTGTAAATTATTTTTTTGTGAGTGAAATGAGAATTTGATCTTTTGATTATTTATGTTCTGTATGATGCCATATAAGTGAAAGTGCTGGAACCCCTACCCGGGCGGGTCACGGGCCCGACGTCCCACGTGACATCTGGACGCGCTTCCCACGAGGGAGAGATTCCCCACCAGTGATACTTAAAACGAATAAATTCATTTAATTTACCTCCGTACAAAAATTGAGATAAATCATTAAAAAAAATTCAATAAGTGTTGACCCCGGGAAAAATGCATGGTGGGATCGTAAGATAAGCATATACATTAAAATAA
>JANZXP010043777.1:0-11993 GCA_027576715.1 Erythroxylum flavicans | reverse complement strand
TATATATATGAGCCGACAAGGATGGGGACCTTAGTCTCCTAAGCTACCCGTAAATAGGTGAGCTTTCATCAATCTCGCCCAGATAGTTTGTAAAACAGCTTTCCAAAATCTGCAGAGTATGATGAACATTACCCACGCTGTGGTGAATGTTACCAATGCTTTGTTGAAGCTATTGCACCACTAGATTAATTTTACATTTTCCCACTTGGTCCAAAAGTCATAGTAATTGTATCTAAGTCTTACTTTATAGGAAATGGAATACACAAATCATGGAAATGATTTCTCTACTAAATGAGCATTATCTTCCACGTATTAGAATGTACAATATTTCCTAACCTTATGATAACCTTTCTTTATAAGTAAACCCTAAGTTTACTCTCGTTCCAAATATATGATCTTTTTAAAAAAAAATAATGTGGACAAAAAATAGAAAAATCATATAAACTAGATTTCTCTAATGTAATGTACAATAAATATTACATGGAAGGACCTAATCCCATATTTACAACATGATCCCTAAATTTTACTAGAGGCATGCCTTTGCTAGGGATTTGCAATCATCAATTCAGTGCTAATTTGCTCAGTAGCAACTTTCTTTTCCTTAACATTCCCTCATGGCTAATTACTTGATGCCAATGATTTTAATTTGTCTCTCTTTCTTGTTGTTCTTAGCTAAGAACACAACAGTAGAATTGTCAAAATAAATCTTTATAGGTCGGGAAAGGGTATCAGTAACCTTAAGCTCAAATACAAAACTCTTTATTCATATACCATATGTTATAGCCTCAAAGCTAGACATAAACTCAGCTTTTAAAGTAGAGGAAGCAATCATAGTTTGCTTGGCATTCCTCTAAGATACAACTCTTTTAGCTGATATGAAGATACAGCTTGATGTTAATTTTTCTAAATCAACATATCCAACAAGATCTTCCAAATTGTTAGCTTAACTATACATAAGCATGTATTTCTTGGCGCCTTTTAAGTACCCACCAACATTTTAACAACTATCCAATGGGTTAAGCCTGGATTACTTCGATATTGATCTAACGTTTCTATAGCAAATGCAACGCTAGGCCTTGTGCAGACCTAAACATAAATTAGGATTCCGACGACAGAATCTTTATCTTAAATTTTTTAGTGAATCCTTTTGCAATGAGTCTTATCTTATATTGCTTAATGTTTCCTAAAGAGTCTTTTTTAGTCTTTAAGATCCATATACATTCTATAGTTTTTACCACTTTAGGTAACTCAACAAGGTCCCATACTTCATTACTCTTTATAGATTTCATCTCCTCTTTCATGGCATCATATCATAAGTATGATTCTCTACAACTTATGGCTTGTGAAAACAAATCTAGATCATTTTTGACTCTGAAATTGAAGTCACTTTCTTATAGATACACCATACAATCACTAAAAATTGATGATTTTCTCGTTCTAGTAGATCTTAATATTGTCTTAACAATCTCACTAGGAAATTCTTGTTTAACTAGTTGTTCGTTATTTTCACCTGATTCTTAAATAATCAAATCTACTATATTTTCAACATCATGTGGAATTTCTTGATTATCATTCATAACTTATTGAGTTTCAATGTCTAGTTCAACTTCACTACAAGAAAAATGGGGTTTAACGACGGAAGTTACCGATGAACATTTTCTATTCCATCGCTATATTTAATGACGATAACTTTTGTGCCGTTGGTAAATTTAATGACAAATTTTGTATGTCCGTTTATAAATTTAGCGACGATCAAAGTTTTGGAAATCCATTGGAAAACATAGCAATGGTAAGTTGTATTCCGTCGGTAAATTTAAATTTACCAACGGATATTATTATTCCATTGGTAAATGCACTGATATTGTTTTTATTTATTTTTTCTACATTTAATTTTGATTGATAATCTTATGATTGATAATTAATTTCTACAATTATTTGTTGATAATATTTTGATTTTTTTCTACATTTAATTTGTTTAAAAAGTAAGTTGATTGATAATATAAAGTAAAAACTATCTTAATTAATAATAAAAAATTATTACCTACAACAATAAGTATCTAATTCATACAAAATGACATGAGAGTAGCTACAACTAAGCTATGCAGTTGATAAATGTGGATGCTCTGACTGCTGCGATAAGGTGTTGCCCCTCCCCTTCAACTTATTCATCTCATTACAGAGCTGGGCTATATACTTCATTGACTGTTGTAACTGAGTTACTAGCCTCTCTACTGTGCTTTCAAGCTGAATGACTCTCTCATTAGATGCGGACTGCCTACCAGATGCAGTTGTACTGAATGTGGAGGATTGCGAATAGCATGTGTTCATAAATGAACCTAAGCCGAAGATCCTTCCACGATGGTCCCTACCACCTACTGCATCAAGATATATCTGACTCTCATCAACAGTTTTAGAGTGTTGAGACTGTCGTTGAATGCTTTCTTGTATTTGGTCCTATCAGGAGGCAATGTTTATATTAATAAGTGATAATTATTAAGAATTAATATTAAAGCACAAATTTCACATACATTAAGTTCTCTACATCGAGGGTTAACAAAGGTCACACCATCATGCTTCTTAGTAGGTATGCAAAACGAGCTGACAGAGTGTAGGCTTCCTGCTCATAGACTTTTCTTGCATCAGAATAAAATGTTATAAGTGAACTATAATTTTCAAAAATTTCGGTAGGGTTTCCTCTATTTTTATGATATTTACCTCCTGTTGAACAAAAAAAGTAACTCAACAACACAATCATATATGAGACCAGACATTTATAACATTATTATTCTCTATAATACACATATAGTTTCATTCCAAAATTCACACCTCAAATTAAATTGAAATCAAATTTCATACATGAAAGTGAAAAAATCAGAATATAAGTGTAAATTGTAGATATTTACAAGTTTTTCTGCATGCTCCTCTGGGTAATAAATCCTCCAGTATGTACGGAAAGACTCTCTCTTCAGTCCTCCATGTCTGTTTGCAGAATTGCGCCTTGAAATGGACATTGCCTCAGGTGATGTCCAATACTGCTGTCAACGACTCTATGTTTCTTTAGAAATATAAGGAGGTCGTACACTTGTCTTGTGTATTGCACCAAAAAAGTCTCTATAACGTGTACGAGCTCGCCTTTCCCATACTTTATAAATAAATGCATCAAATTTGGAATCCTAAAAAAATTCTTTCTTAACAAAAAGGAAAAACATACCATAATTACTTATATCTTACAATATTTATTTGATTGATGTATAAAATTAATTAGATAAAAAATACAAAAGAATATATTTTTTGTACCTGAAATTCCTGATAATAAAAATCCTTTGTCGCCTGAGGGGTATTCTTCTATATATAACCCTCAAGATCAATCTTCTCCTTGAACTTAGATGTCATGTTTCTTGAGCACGTTCCAGACAAAACAAACCTAATATAAAAGCAATTTTAGATCATTTTCAAATTAAAATTTATAACTTCATTATAAACATATGATGTTTCATGTATTTTCACTCACAGATTGTTGACAATTATGATGTAAGTTTTTCCATAAACTCCCTTAGCTTCACGCTGGACATTGCCTCCTTCATTTGCAACATTTACCTTTGATATCTCTGTCAGTATAAGGGTGGTGGATGAAGGAGAAAAGGTGGATGGTGTAGCAGGGGAGGATGGTGTAGCATCATGTACAGAAGGTGACTGTATAGGGATTGTAGGTCGAAAAGGTGATGCCTCATCTTGATGTGCAGTAGGTGGACATATAGATTTTGTAGCATTTGCAGAAGATGATGCTTCACCTGGACTTGCACTGGCTGATGGAAATCGTGGTAACCTGATCCTTGGCTACATCATATCCTATTTTCTCTTTGGTGACATATTTTTAACCTGAAATTCACATTTTATTGAATATTCCACTAATAGAACAATATAAATTCAATATATAACAATATATTATTGATGCAATAATAAATTATTTCATATAATATTCTATTACAAAAATAAATTAATCGCTATCATGATCACTTAATTGTAAATCAAAATCATCATCATCTTCTTTTTCGAAAGAATTAGAATCAAACTTAGGCTCCTCTATAGATCTCTAGCCCTCCTCATCCTCTCCAAATGAAATTTCAATATATTCATTATTTGGATTGTTCAAAAGTTCATTCTCTTCATATGTAATACATGCATTTATTTCATAAACATCTTCCTGAAACGCTTCACTTTCAATTCTCTTATTTTCTTCTTTTCCACGTAATTCAAAAACACCTATAGATTTAACTTTGCAAATAGCCAACCAATTTGACTTATCTCATCGTAAGCTGGAAAAAGGGACGTAATACACCTGGATCGCTTGCATCGCCAACAGGAAATGTTCAAATTGTCTAAATCTTCTTCGCTAGTTGATTTCAACTAGATTGTATCGACTGTGCACTTTTGTAGGAGTTGGATCAAACCAGTCACACTTAAATATTACACTTCGCTTTATTGGCAATGCAGGGTACTCAATTTCAAGTATCTCAGTAATTTTACCATAGTAATCCATCAATTCTTCCTATATGCAAACCCCATTATTTACTGTTGCTATGGTATGACCGTGATATTTTGTATGAAATTTAAAATACATCAGATACGATTTAATAGTTAGCAAAGGTCCTTTTACAAGATCACATATAAACTTGTTCTTTATTGAATTTTATGAGGCCTACACAAAAATAAATTATCATATTAAGTAGTATAATGTCACTTGAACACTTTGATATGATAATTCAACCATTTCAATAATTGTAAGTGAAAACTTACATATTTCATCCTGTTTTTTAACTTCTTTATTGATATCATCATGTGTTTTTTTGGGTATTAACTCGTGTAACCATTCCTTGTATAATATAAAAGCATTATTAGGTAGTTTAGTTATGAACAATACTAACTTCGAAAACCAAAATAATCAATTTCAAAATCAACTTCAACTTACTACACGAAAGGTTGAATCTCTTAACAGTTCAATAAAATTTAACCATGGGTAGCCTCTATTTCTTCCTCTGTTAACATTCTTCTTGTTGACCGTTCATATGTTCATCTAGGATATGTGAAAATGGATAAGTTACATCAACATCACTCATTCCTCTCCTATTATCATTACTAGGAACTTTTCTTTCTCTTGTATGCATATGTAGGTCAAAATAATATGAACAGGATGTACTTGCTTCCTCCACTAAATAAGCATTATATATTAAACCTTTAACTCTAGCCTTGCTTTTGAAATTTTTCTTCAAGTAATACAAATACCTATATTAGCGAATAGGGTTATTACAATTATGTGATTAAAACATGCTATAACTTTAATTTAAGTATTTACTATTTTTACCTCTCAAAAGGATACATCCATCGATATTGAACTGGATTAGCAAGTTTAGCCTCGTATGATAAATGAACGCGTAGATGCTCTATACAGTCAAAGAAGCTTGGAGGGAAAATCCTTTTAATTTGCATAAGATTACTAGAATTTCCCTTTCTAGTTTTTCCATTTCAGCCGACTTTATTTCAGATGATGTTAAGCTTTTGAAAAATAAAATTCATTCTTTTATAGCTTCTTAAACCTTATTCAATAGCAACTCCCGAAATGCAATTGGAATTAGCCTTTGAATAAACACATGACAATCATGACTTTTCATCTCAAATAATTTGTACTTCCTCATATCCACATACCTTGCTAAGTTTGAAACATAACCATTGGGAAACTTTAGACTTTTCAACCATTCACATAAAATTTCTTTTTATTTTTTGTCCAAAGTGTAATATTCTTTCGGATATTTACCGATGCGAAGATCTTTATCTAACCATTCTTTCTATAAAAAATTTCAAATCAGCTCGTGATTTTACATTGTCCTTTATCCTCCCTTCAATGGTCATTATGGTATTGAACAAATTATCAAAAATATTTTTTTCAATATTCATTATATCTAGATTATGACGTATCAAATTAGCTTTCCAATATGGTAAATCCCAAAAGATGCTTTGTTTTATCCAAACAAAGTTTTTACTAATGCTTATATTAACTTCATCAGTTTTAAGTTTTGTAACTTTCAACAATCGTAATTCATCAATCTCCTACAAAATCTCTTCACTAGCTTTGTGAGTGGGAGGAGGTGCTTGTACCATCCTATTCTTTATGAACTTTTGTTTATTATGTCTAAATGAATGATCTAGAGGAAGAAATTTCCTATAGTTGTCAAACCAAAATATTTTGGCCCTATTTGGAAGATAAAACGCATCAAAATCATTGCTATAATAAGGATAAGCTAATTTTCCTGTTGTGCTCCATCCAGACAACATAGTTTATGCTAGGAAATCACTAATAGCCCATATCAAAGCTGGTCTTAACAAAAAATTTTGTTTAAGAGACACATCATATGTCTCCATATCATATTCCTAAAGATGATGCGATTCAAATATCAAGGGTTATAAGAATACATTAATTTTTTGCTTTAGATTCCTAGGCTCTGACACAATCACCGTCAAGAACATATATGCCTCATTCATACACGTCCATGGAGGAAAAGTATAAGGTGTAATTATAATTGGCCATGATGAATATTGTTGGTCGGATTGACCAAAAGGATGGAATCCATCTATCGGCAATCCTAACCTAACAATTCGACTTTCAGCTGTAAACTCAGCATGGGTGTTATTAAAATGTTTCCATGCTAGTGCACCTGATGGATGGCTCATTATTCCATCTTCCTGTTCATGTTCATTATGCCATCTCATGTGAGATGCAGTAATATTAGAGGCATATAGTCTTTGAAGTTTCAGAGTTAGCGGAAAATAATACATTCACTTCTAAGATACTAATTTTTGTTTCATAGTACGCTTTCTAGGTTTGAACCTAGATTGATCATAAAATTTGCACTCTTGTAATTCCATATCATCTCCCCAAAACAACATACATCCCAATTTGCAACAATTGATTTTTTCAACTGGCAAACCAAAACTCCTAATAAGTTTCTTCATATTGGAAAAATAAGACCATTGTATGATCAGGAGGTAATGATTCATTATACAAAGCAAGAATTTTATCAAAACTTCAATCAGAAATATGCCCTTTAGACTTTATGTTCAATATTTGAGCAATTGAAGATAATTGAGTCATGGTCTCACAATTTGGCCATAATTTTTAGTCAGCTGATTGTAGTAAGTAAAAAATATGTTTTGCATGTGGGTTTGGTTTTTTTTCAAGATTTCTATATTTTCTTGAAAGGTATAACTGGCTGCATCATAAACTATTTGGATGTAAGGATTTTCAGTTGCATCCACCCTATTTTTTCTAAATCCAGTCCCCTTTTAAACTCATCCATATTTATTGACGAGTTTACTTCATTACCCTTTGAGGTGTCACAAATCAATGGTCCCTATGTCGTGTCCAGTCAAAATAATTTGGGACAAACCCTTTTCTTAACAAATGGAGATTCACTTTATCAATAAGAGGAAAATGAATATGTTTACACTTTTTACATGGACATATGATCTTTGGGCCATCCATTTATGCGGGTTGAGAAAATGCATAGTGAATAAAAGCTTCAACTCCCTCAACAAACTCAGGATTAATGAAACCATCAGGTGTTAGTCGACTATACATCCAAGATCTATCAACATAACTCATTTTTGCAAAACTATTATTTAAAAAGTGATTTCATAGTTAGTATCCTTCATTTCCCCAAAGTTTAAAAAACATTTAATCTTTACTTTACAGAACATCCCCTAAGTTTTTACAAGTCTCTGACCATTTTCCCTCCAAATTGAAACCAACCTATCCCACCATATGAGTTCATAAAACACAATCACAAAATAACCTTACAAATGAACTGTAATTCATAAATCTAGCCATCAATTATTCTAACAAGTTTCCAAATATGAACATAAGTTGGACGAATTAATTAATAGACAACATATGTGAGTATATATAAGTCAAATAAAACAATATACTAACCAATTTCCTATAAGAAGTGACATTAAGAAGTAAAAAAAAAAGCACCTACATGTATTAAATCCAACACTACATCGAGCAATCACATTAAAGTTTAAGTATTTATGTTTGAATTAATCACCTACAAGTTGATTTCCAAAGTTTGATTTTAAATAAGCATTATGGTATGTGACATTGTTTTCACCTATGAATTGAGAAAGCAAGTTCTCGCTATGACTCCTAGGCTCGTGGAATTTTTCACCAATAAGCCTCATGGGAGTTGCATCACAGATTTTCTAGCCTATATACCATCCTAGAGGTTTATTATGTAAAGAAATGTCATGTCTATTAAACCTATGAATTTCTTAAGTTAATACTAAGTTTGAATTAATCACATTGAAGTTTCAGTAATCATGTTTAAATTAATCACCTACAAGTTGATTTCCAAAGTTTGAATTTAAACAAGAGCTATGGTACGTGGCATTGTTAGACCATATGAATAAAGAAAGTAAGTACAAGAAAGTACTCACTGTGACTCCTAAACTCGTGAAAATTTCACCGATAAGCCTAATGGGAGCTGCATCACAGGTTTCTAGCCTATATACCGTCCTAAAGGTTTATTATGCATTGGATTGTCATGTCTATTAAACATATGAATTTCTTATGTTAATACTAAGTTTCAATTAATTACATTAAAGTTCAAGTAATCATGTTTGAATTAATCACCTTCAAGTTAATTTTTAAAGTTTGAATTTAAACAAAAACTATAGTAGGATGTGTATTCATGTGATATAAGCCTTACGTTGTTCCTATCCAAACCAATTATATTCCAAGTTTTTAGATTTTATATCTAGCAAAAGTTTGATTATAATCAACAAAAATAATGAGATCATCTTATCAATTTGCTAAATGATAACAAATTTAAATAAAAAAATGGTAATAATAAAACTCATGTTAGAAAAAATATGGGTGATGGTTGCATTGTCGCATAAGTTTCTTAAACCTTAAGATTCACTACAAGAAAAGAGTGAGTTAGAGATGGAAAATACCGACGGAAATGACAAATATTCAGTCGGTATTAAACATTATCGACGGAATATACCGACAGACAAAAACATCGGAGATTGGGCCATAGCTAACCTTACCGACGGTAAAGAAACTTTCTGTCGGTAAGTTTACCGACGGAATAAATTTTTCGTAGGTAATTTCAACTGAAAAGTTACTGACCGCCACATCTTTTCCGTCGGTAAATAGCGACAAAATGTTTTCCATCGGAAATATCCCGCCGCTATTAAGTGATTTTCTTGTAGTGATTAGAAAGCATGTGGACAAAAATATTTTCAATAGGTTGTGCAAAAATAAAAGAAGTCATAAGATATGAAATATAATCATATTTGAAGTTTAATGACCCCTTGTTTGAGAAGACAAGTGGAAGCAAACCTAAAAGTTAATTAGTTAACTTTTATTTTCTTTAGTTCATTTTTCTTTTTTTTGAAACTTCAATTGTCTTAACGTATCTCTCATATGAAATATAGATAGCTAAAACATAGCATATGAGGGACACATTGTTTGACTTAGATTTAGACATTTTATCGAAAATTTTCTAGGCAACCCGAATTCATCTCTAACTAACAACAAAAGCATTGTATTTTTCCATTATTCACCAACCACAGTTCAAATAACACACAAACTCAAACACACAATACTCAAACTGACATTCATATATAAGCATTTAAATGAAGACTTTAACTAATCACAATGGCTTTTTAACACCCTAAAATGTTCTTTTGTTATCTCTATAATGAATTTAGGATAATACTAAGAGTATTTAAGATATATTATTATAACAATAGACCATAATCATACAAGAGTCATGAAAGAAAAGATTCATTTAAAGATATATAAGAACTAAAAAAGGTTCAAGATTAGAAGTTATATTGGATGGATAATGCAATTAATTATTGTTTTGTGAATATTGAAATTAAGTTGCTGCCTATGCCTTTTTGTAATTCATCTTAATGGAGAAATATTAGGAGAGTGCTCAAGATGTCACCACTAGATAATTAATAAGAATTTTTTTATCTATAGTCCTAATAATAGAAACGTTTTTAAATTATGAAAATCTAAATTTCTATGGTTTCCTTGTTTATTGAAATAATTGCAGGTAAAAACTGTTACTGTTATGATCTAGAAGCCAATTGTTAGATGATTGTATTCTAACAGTTATGTTTATGAATTGGATGGTTTATATGATTTTGTTATATGAGTTTTCATTATTTATGAATTATTCGAGTTGAGGACTCGGATTGTAGAACTCTGTAATGAATATAATGATTACTTTGAAATGTCGTTAATCTTAGTAATTAACATGGAATAGTAATTAACCACTAAAAGATTAGTATGTGGATTAAATGATAGTGATGTTCTACAAACCATTCGATAAGGAGTTATCGGTTTAATCACACAGATACATAATGGAGATTATGATATTCGATAGACCCTAAATGAAACATTATTAGGATTGTGTTTATGTCATTAGTGTTTCATACGTGTCTTGAATTCTATGGTATGAGATGTTCATTTTTTTACATGAGAAATGTGTATTTGTTGGCATTGTCCAACGCTAACCGTAACAAGTAGCTATATGGATAACACTACAGTATGCGTAACTTAGGTAAAGGATAAATGTTCATCAAGAATACTATTGTCCCTTGTATATGATATGAGCGATAAGGTCTACGGGCCTTTGATAAGTAATATTATATACATGCAATATGATTATGGATTTAATCATATTTACGATTTACTTTGAAAATCAAGAAGGAATAAATTGGCAAGAATGATAGATTCCAATCTTGCATTTATTCAGGATATTATGAGACAAGAGAATTGACACGGGCAATTATTGCTTCAGGATCGCGATTTATATGTGATACTTATCATCTTTTTCATTTGAGTGATTATAATGTATTTTGCTAGATACCTCTTATGATGTATAGAATTAAAAGGGGTTTTAATTCTATTGTCAACATGACATAGATCCCAATGCATCACATCAGAAAAGATTTGATTAGAAAAAGGAAATTATTCTAGTATATGATATGGAGATATGAATATGACTATAAAATTAATTATAGGTGTTATTATTATTTTGGTCGTCACATGGTATTAGAATAAATGTTATTAGATAACATATTTAATCCTAGATAAAATTGTTTGATATGTATGACATATTATATAAATTTATGTCTAAACAAAATAATGCATATAATTATATGGTATAGTTATATAAAAATTGAGTCAAATGTTTAAATTATTTTGAAACATGAGATAAATGGCAAAGTGGCTTTTTGATTAAATGAGTATTCACATGGCCAACCTTGTAAGAACATGAGCTGTCCATGAAATTAACATAAAGATGTTTTTAAAGCCTTACGACTAAGTTTCCCTTTTCACTTTCTTTTTGGCTTTATTAACACAAGAGCTTTTTGGACAATTAAAAGCGCTTTTAATTAACTCTAATTTGTCCAAAAGTAAGAAGGATTTTCGTGCCTTTTGGTAAGAAGGATTTTCATGCCTTTTAGTGTGGTTTTTCCAACTTCCTTTTTTTATCTTCTTCTTCCCACAGTTTCAACTTGTTTTCTTTTCTCTTTTTTCTTCCTCCAAGTTACCGATTTTCTTCATCTTTCATACAAGACCCAAAAAGCTTTGCCATTTAGCTCATGTGTTAAGCATTCAATCACCCATGTTTTTGTTTATTTTGGGGATTTTTCTAAGATCAAAGATAAGCCATTAAAGTACCATCTAGCATTGGGAACATTAGGCTTTCTAGTCGATCTTTGGTGGAAACCTTGGAGTGCATCTTATTTGGTGCAAAGGAGGTGAAGTCGTGAGCAAGGAGCTGAAGTTGTGAGCTAGGAGGTGAAACCGTGAGATCTTCTATTTGGTTTGGAGACCAAGTTCAAGGTATAATGGTTTATATGCTTTGATTTGTGCTATATTGGTTTATGAATTGGTTACAAGACAAGATCTT
>JANZXP010043756.1:0-11996 GCA_027576715.1 Erythroxylum flavicans | reverse complement strand
ATTTCATATGTCTAAGTTTCCAGTGCCATTGGACAGTTATTTTCACTACCGGTAAACCTCTATTCTGTCTCTTGACAGTTTTTCGGGTCCAAAATTGACTCCGAAAAATTTCCAGAAAATTTCTAAAATTCTCTAAAAATCTCAAAACCCTAATGACCCTCTCCAACTCAATTTTTACACACACAAAACCTCTTTTTCAAAATTCACATTTATTCACCACTATACCGGGAAAATGTCATGAATGCATGTACAGATATTTTTCATGTGCAGAAATCACTGTTCACGTGTATATGTATATTATTTAATGCATGAGCATGAGATGTGTTTTCCTAATCTCTCCTATTGCTCTCCCGTGTACCAATTTCCATGATTCGACCCTTTATATGAAAACGGGATGTTACATGCCACCTATCTTAACCTAGGTAAGAGAACTTAAGGAGGCCAAGAAGAAGATCAAGAAGGATTCATTAAAGCATTTGAAGCAATTTTATTTTGTTTCTTTCAATCTTCTCTCTACTCTTTCTTGGATGTTGATCATCTTTATTTGTATGGATTCTTTTATCATGTTCTTGAACTAAATCCCAATTAGGGTTAGGGATGTAGCCTAATTTGGGGGATTGATTTATATTTTATAGATTGGTTGGTTTTGAATGAAAGTTTTTTGGTTATATTTATCTTTCTTGAACTTAGTTGTTGTTTCTATGCCTGATCATTATAGATGCAATCCTATAATTTATATGATGAACTGAGAGGTGAAGTATAATTTATGCACTAGGAAGATAAACACATTAGATTTTGAGATAGAGATATTCTGAACAATCTCTTAAATTAGTGAACCTCAAAACCCTAAGTCTAAATCACAAGATTTCCCTTGCTTGTTTAATTATAGTCTTTACAATTTATTGTCTGCTCTAATCCAATCATCTTTTAAGTTTCTTGTTATTTTAGTTCAAGTAATTAGGATTACTTCAATAGTTAATAGCTTAGTCCTTATAGGAGAAGACCTTAGAATACTTGATTTGTAAATACTAGGAATGATCTGTGCGCTTGCAGATTTTGTCAACCAACAAATATTGTTATTGATTTATTTTGATTCATTTAACTTAAAGAGTTTGTGAAACTAATACACCCCTACAATTTTTCAATTGGTATCAGAGCGGGTCACCGAATCAGAACCTGGTAAATCAAGTAGGTGAAGATCCTTGTTTCGAAATTATGGCTATAAGAGAAAAGGCATCAATCATTAGGCTATCGTTATTAGATGGTTCAAATTATCCTACATGGAAATAACGGATTAGAGTATTCGTTCAGGCACAAAGCACAAAAGCGTAGAACTCAATTTTAAATGGCTGGACATATCCAGTGGCGATTGATGAAAAGGGAGAAGCAGTGCTTAAAGATGCATCTAAGTGGACAAAGGCTGAAGAAGAGAGAGCGCTTAGAACTTCTCAAGCCCTGCACATCATCTTCATTACATTTGATGAAGGTCGTTTTGCTATGATATCAGCTAGTGAATCAATGAAAGAAGCATGGGACACTTTGCAGACTATACATGAAGGATCAAAATTTGTGATAGCCTCAAAACTTTAGATGTTGGTTGTGATATTTGAAGAGCTAAAGATGGATGAGAGTGAAACAGTTGGAGAATTCCATGAGAGATTGCATAATATAACAAACCAAGCACATCAACTCGGGAAGAAGTACTCTAACCTAAAACTAGTTAAGAAGACATTGAGATCGTTGCCTCCGAGGTTCACACAAAAAATTGCAGCCATCGAAGAAGCCCATGATATCACTGAATTGTCTTTGGATAAGATAATTGGGATTCTTACCAATTTTAAGATGAATTTATTGAGCGATAATTAATAGAAGAGCAAAGGATTGGCATTGCAAGCTAAGGTTGGTAAAGCCATGAATGACTTCGAAGATGAATTTGATAAGAATGAGGATATGGAGTTATTGATAAGAAATTTCATTAAGGGTGAAAGAAGAGTGAAGAAAATTCAATGTCATGAGTTTCAAGGCTTCAAACACGTGCAAGTGGAATATGCTAACACCTTGAAGAAGAGAAAAAGGAAGTCTTATATAAGCACTTGGAGTGAGAAATAATCCATAAGTGAGTATGGTAGTGAAGAAGAAGCTGTGAGTAGTGCTGTGTTAGTTGCTTTATATAGCAAAAGTCCAGTTACTTGCTTTACATAAACCAAAAAGCAAATAACTGATGATAAAAATGTGAGTAAATCAGAAAATTTTGGGAAAAATGGCAACGAATCTACTTAAAGCTCAATCTCAGATTATGATAATGATGACAGTACTTTAGATGATAAAAAGGAAGGTATTTGTGAAATCGATGAGTTCATGTATCATAAATGGGTCCAAACCTATAAGAAAAATGAGAAGTTGAAGGAGGAAAACTCTACCATAAAGAACACCATTCAAGATCTTGAGAAGAAGTTGTTATCTACAATAGATGAGCTTAATGAAACAAAGTTGAAGCTAGTCAGCACAGAAATGGAAATAATAATGTTAAATGGAGGTATCGAAAAGATAGAAAATTTATTGGAAATTGGTAAGACTAAAGGAGACCTTCAAGGCATTGGCTATAGAAGTGAATGTTCTAAGTCAAATGATAAGAAAATTGGTGCAAACAGCTCCGTCCAAGAAGAAATCTCAAAGAAAAATTGGAGGTTCATACCTTTATGTCACTTTTGTGGAGTAATCGGACCCATAAGACCGAAATGTTACAAATTGTTACAAATTATGTTTCAAAGGGGTGAAAACTGAAAATCTAGATACTCTCCATTAAATTTCCAACAACAACCCATGTTACCGAAGCACTCTTGGCTTACAAAGGGTTATGCACAAGCATAAACACGTAGAGAAGGAAAAAATAAGAAATTATACAGATTCACAGTTAGTTACAACTTTTGAAGATACTATTCAGACTGAGAATAAGTCGGTTACTTCAAATGAATAAATCAACCAAACAGTTGATGACTAAGATAATAAGATGAGGAATAATCCCAGGTTTGATTTTCTTCAAAGGGCATAGGGATTGTGTGCTTTACATTTTTAAAGTATAGTTTGATGTTATTTATTAAAATAAGAAATAAAAAACAAAAAAGAGGTCAAAAGAGTTATCGTTTAGGCTTTCTGAGATTTTATTTATGGGTTTTCTAAAGTTCAGTTGATTGATGAGTACATGAGGCTATGCTTGATGATGGGGTTTATGAATTTAATCAGTCTTATTGAGATGGAATTAAAGTGCTTCTTATGTTTCTTTATTCGCTAAGATTGATCACATTAAAGGATTTTTGTTTTGACATTGTTTTGTCTCAAGGAGGAGATGCCAGATTGTTTTTGGTAAGTGTTCCATTCAGGGGGAGATTTTAAGGTATCTTTGTGACTATTAGCCTTGCTTTTTGGCATCTTTTTGTCTCAAGGGGGAGAATTTGGGATAATCAAATAATTGTTCATTATTATTTCTTTGGATGTTTCTTGAACTTAAAGAAATTTGGATGTTCTTTGCATCTTGATGTTGGAATAAGGGGGAGTTCTTTTCTCATATGGATTATATGTCCAATTATTTTTTTAAGGAGAGTTTCATATTTGTGACAAACAATGCCAAAAAGGCAGAGATTGTTAAGATATTTGGTATATATCTTATCATTTGGTTTTGGCATTTTTTGATAATTGGACATCTAAGATAATGTTGATGAGTTTAAAATTCAAATTAGTGTAAGATTGGATTTCTATATGATCTAAAAGTAGTATTTTAAATATCTACAATCTGGGACAAACGTATGGACTTAAAATTCTATCCAGTTGAGATCTCTTACATATGACGTAACTGAGGTTTATAGCCGTGGTTTCTCTCTAGTCAAATGTGCGTGGATTGATTGTGTAAGTGAGAGATCTGTGTGTGTTGTCCACTATTAGGTATGGATTTCTTGTTGGTTGCTCTATAGTTGTACTGACAATTGTAAGTTGTTTGTCGTTGGTTGTTAATTAGATGGAAGAGCTACTAGGCCAACTTCACGTGAATGCTTATTCCATCTTGGTGTTGTAGTTTTTATTAATTAATTATGTGAAGACTCCTTGGTGTAGCGGGGGTGATTTTGTCAGAGTCTTAGCATTGGTTTATTAGTGGTGGTATGGATATTAGAAGATAGCTAGAGTGGTTATTACGTGAAGCATTCCAAGTTTTAATTTTATTTCATACGTGACTTTATTTTTTGGACTACACATTTGATGTTTTCTAGGATGTGTTAACGATGAATGATACTGTCTTTATTATGATTATTTATTATTTTTAGGGAGGTTTGCATGGGGCTTGGTCTTCATCTTAGTGCGGGTTGATCTATAATGAATGAGCAGATTACATTATTGGGTGTGCAGAAAATTAGGAGATAGCTGAAAGTGTGTAATGGTGTGCATGATTCATCATTTTGAAAGGTGTAGAAGGAAAGTGTTAGTGAACTGCAGGTTTTGTGATGGTTGTTGCGTGATTTCTTCCTTGCCTTGTTTTGGTTTGATCTTTGTCTTATCTGGGTTTGTCGCAGGTGAATGATAATTGTTAACTGATTTCTTTGTGGCTACAACAACTTGTAGTAGGTTGTTTGCGTAGGCTGTCATACTTGGCATTTTCATCCTACAGTTGTGAATTAATATCGGTATTTACATAGATTAGCCCATAATTTATGGTGACAACTTTCAGACCTATTTTGGTGGAACTCTACATGGTAGTTGTTTTTCTATTATTTCTCAAGTGTTCTTATTTATGTTGAAATTTTTGACCATTTGAGTTATTTATTTAGTGTTCTTTCATTAAAAGATTGTTGAGAAAAATCCTCTATTGAGGTTAACATGAGTCGATCGTGTTATTGGGTGTGAAATTCTTTCACGGATTGTGAGGATGAGACATAGTGTCAAGGGTTGAGTAGTGACAGCTTAGTAAAACCTTGTATAAAACTATTGTCATTAGTGAAAGAATTAAGCTAGGTGAGGGCCTTTCATACATAGGCAAAGTGTGTCGAACTACGTTAATAAATATCAGTGTTGATTTATTTTTATGCATTTAATTTTTCTAATTTTTAATTATGCTAGAAATGACTGCGGTAAATCGAAGAGTTTACAAAACTAATACACCCTACGGTTTTTAATAATTGAATTATTGTTAACTTATTTTCATCAGTTAAAACCACCTAATTTTACTGTTTATTTTTGTAAAAGAGATAAATTCACCGTTCCTTGTGGAGACGATCCTTACTCACTCTATACTCATATTTAATGAATTAAGGTGATTTATTTTTGTTTCTTCGACACCCACCAAAATTTGGTGTCATTGCCAGGGACTGGTGTCAACTGTTTTATTTCTTTTAGTTTTGCTTTTTATATTTTTCCTTATTTCTGGTTTATGCATCGTTCTTTTTGTACAGGAGAACTAATTTTTGATCTAAAGGTTGAGAAGATAGCTCATAGATTAAGAAAGGAAACCCAATAATGAGCTACCCAAACATCATCTTCACCTCTTAGTTTGAATTCAGAAATTGATTTAACTGACTATCTTAGTGATTCTGACAGTGAATTTAAAGAACCATTGGTTGAAGAAGAAAGTAAGATAGCAGCAAATCAACCAACATTGAGAGATTTAGCAACTCCTAATATGAACCAACAATTGTTGTGCATCACGTTCCCTGCCATTGAAGGTACTTTGAATTAAATTTTGGTTTAATTCATTTACTCCCTTCCTTCCGTGGTCTTGCAAATGAAGATCTACATAAACACTTGAAGGAGTTTCATGTAGTTTACTCGATCATAAAATCCCAGAATATTACAGAGGATCAAATCAAGACGCGAACTTTTACATTATCACTAGCTGACAAGGCCAAACATTGGTTATATTGCTTGCAGTCTAGGTCGATCACTAGTAGGAACAAAATGAAAAGAAATTTTTTGGGAAAATTTTCCTAATCTCTAGAGCTGCTAATATACGAAAAGACATATATGGCATAGTATAATGGAGAAAACTTGTACGAATATTGGGAGAGGTTCAAATAGTTGTGTGTTAGTTGCCCATAATATCAAATTCCTGACAGCTTCTCATCTAATATTTTTATGAAGGACTTTCCATTCATGACAGAAACATGATAGAAACTGCAAGTGGAGGAGCACTGGTGAACAAAAATCCCGATGAGGCACGCACTTTGATATCAAGCATGATTGCTAATGCACAACAAATTGGTACTCAACAGGAAAGTGTCCCACGGAAATTCATCGAGCTAAGTTTTGTTTCTAATGATCCAAGAATTAATCCTCTAACATCTCTCATTGAAAAGTTGGTTGTAGGATAGTTACAACGAGTGAAGGCATATGGAATTTGCTCTACTTCGGGCCATCCCATTAATATATGTCTTACTCTCCAAAAGGATTCCATTTAACAAGTTAATACGGTTAGAGGATTTCCTAGACCACAAATAAGAAATGGCCCATACCCTAACACATACAATCAAGGATAGAGGGATCATCCTAATTTCAATTATACAAATAGACCTCCAAGATTTTAGTAACAACCTCAAGCCTGATTATAACATTAACTTGTTCAGTGCAATCCTCTTGGAGAATATGACATATATCAATGGGATGGCTTGAAGTAAAGCAAATTCCACATGCCTTCACTTGCTATAACTGTCCTAAAACTAACTTTTCAATGAGAGATATTAGAGCATCAATTCTTGGATCATTAGAAACAACACTTACCTCGTTGACTTTCTTTGGGACACTTTCTTGTTAAGTGCCAAACTGTTGTGCATTAACAGCCATGTTTGATATTAGAGTGCATGGCTCATCGGGAGTTTTGTTCACCAGTGCTCCTCTACTTGCAGTATCTATCATGTTTCTATCATTAATGGAAAGTCCTTCAAAAAATATTAGATGAAGACCTATCAGGAATTTGATGTTGTGGGCAACTAGCAAACAATTGTTTGAACCTCTCCCAATATTCGTACAAGTCCTCTCCATTGTACTGTTTAATGCCACATATGTCTTTTCGTATATTAGCATCTTTAAAGGCTGGGAAATTTTTTTCTAAAGACTGTCTTTTCATTTCGTTCCAATTGGTGATGGACTCAGAGGTCAAGTAGTATAACTAATCTTTTACCTTGTCAGTTAATAAGAATGGAAAAGCTTGCATCTTGATTTGATCATCTATAATATTCTGGGGTTTCGTGGTTGAGCAAACTACATGAAACTCTTTTAAGTGTTTATGTGGATCTTCATCTGCAAGACCACGGAAGGTAGGGAGTAAATGAACTAAACCATATTTTAATTCAAAAGTACCTTCGATGACAGGGAATGTGATGCATAGCTGTTGTTGGTTCACATCGAGAGTTGCTAAATCTCTCAATGTTGGTTGATTTGATGTCGTCTTACTTTCTTCTTCAATCGGTGGTTCATCAAACTCACTGTCAGAATCACTAAGATAGTCAGTTAAATCAATTTCCAAATTCAAACTAAGTTATGTAGATGATGCTTAGGTAGCTTGTTATTGAGTTTCTTTTCTTAATCTACAAGCTGTCTTCTCAAACTCTGGATCAAAAATTAGTTCCCTATACAAGAAGAATAAGGCATAAACCAGAAACAAAGGAAAATATAAAAAATGAAAGAAATAAATCAATTAACACCAGTTCTAAGAAACAATGCCAAATTTTAGTATGTGCCAAACCAACAAAAATAAATCACCTTAATTCATTAAATATGAGTATAGAGTGAGTAGGGATCATCTCCACAGGTGACTTTAGGAATAATATAAAAAATGCAATTCGAATCTCATAATTATAATCACATTATAATTTCTAATTGCATAATAATTATTCCATAGATTTTATCTTAATGATAAATAATTAAATAATACACAAATACACAAAGATAAAAATGCCTTTTATTGAATAATAATAATGTCATACAAATAAATTTACAACTAAAATTAAGTTGGCTGTAAGGGCATAAACCAATAATCTCCCACTTGCACTAAAGCCAATCGTCAATGTATCAAATATGATAGCGATCCATATGTCTATTATGTCTCTTTTGAGATAAAGGCTTAGTGAGAGGATCTGCAAGATTCTCTTCAGTGTGAACTCGCTTTATGACGATGTCCTTTCATTCCACTATCTCCCGAATCAAGTGAAACTTTCTGAGTACATTCTTGGATCACTGATGAGACCTCGATTCCTTCGCTTATTAATCGCGCCATTGTTGTCACAGTACAATACTATTAGATCAATAATGCTAAAAACCACTCCAAGTTCATTGATCAACTTTTTGATCCAAACTACTTTCTTTGCTGCCTCAGAAACTGTAATATACTTAGCTTTAGTTATTGAATCTAAGATGGTTGGTTATTTGGAACTCTTCTAACTAACTGCACCACCATAAAGAGTAAAAATGTACCCTGACTGTGATCTACTATCGTTTTGATCAGACTAAAAACTGGCATCCGAATAACCCTGAACTCTCAGCACAATTCCTCTATAGACCAGAAAATTATCTTTAGTCCTTCTTAAGTACTTTAAGATGTTTTTCATAACCGTCTAGTGACTTTCACCAGGATTAGTTTAATATCTGCTTGTTATGCTTAAAGCATAAACAATATTGGGTCTCGTATATAGCATCACATAGATGATTAATCCAATAGCCAAAGCATATGGAACACCATCCATTCTATTTCTTTCTTCTTATGTCTTAGGACATTTTCTCTTGGACAGATAAATCCTATGCGACGTGGGTAAGAATCCCCTCTTGGAATTCTACATGTTAAACCTCTTTAACACTTTGTCTATGTACGTGGATTGGGATAAACCAAGCAATCGTTTTGATTAATCTGTATAGATCTTTATACCTAATATATAAGCTGCTTCACCCATATCCTTTATGGAAAATTTCTTGGATAAACATATCTTAACAAACTGGAACATTGAAATGTAATTTCCAATAAGCAATATGTCATCCACTTAAAGCATAAAGAAAACAATTGCACTTCCACTTACCTTATTGTAATCACAAGGTTCATCCAAATTTTTTATAAAATCAAACTCTTTGATTGTTTCATCAAAATGGATGTTCCAACTCTGTGACGTTTGTTTTTGTCCATAAATGGACCTTTATAACTTGGATACTTGGTCAGGAAATTC
The DNA here is from genome assembly GCA_027576715.1 of Erythroxylum flavicans. Taxonomy (NCBI): domain Eukaryota; kingdom Viridiplantae; phylum Streptophyta; class Magnoliopsida; order Malpighiales; family Erythroxylaceae; genus Erythroxylum; species Erythroxylum flavicans. The sequence continues at coordinate 2,805 of JANZXP010043756.1, read as the reverse complement.
TTTGGATTCAAAACCTTCAAGTTGTGTCATATACACATACCCTTGAAAATTCCCATTTAAAAATGTTTCTTTGATATCCATTTGCCAAATTTCATAATCATGCTATGCAGCTATAGCCAATAAAATCCTGATGGACTTAAACATTGCTACTGGCGAAAAAGTTTCATTAAAATCAACTCCTTGTTTTTGTCTGTAACCTTTTGCCACTAGCTTTACTTTGTACATATGTGCAGTTCCATCTATGTTAGTTTTTCTCTTAAAAACCCACTTGCACCCAATAGATACTATACCTTTAGGTGCATCCACCAAATTCCATACTTGGTTAGTGTACATGGATTCCATTTCAGATTTCATGGCTTCTTGGCATTTTAAAGAATCGATGTTTGACATTGCTTCCTTAAAATTAGTAGATTCGTCATTCATAAGTGAAGCATTATCATTTCCTTTTTCAATATGTAGATCTAATCTAACAGGAGGATAACATACTCTTCTAGGGCGTCGCAGACTATGTGTTTCTTGAACCATTGGTTGTACATCTAATGTATCAACTTGTGGTTTTTGTTCCACTTGAATGTGTGTTTGTGGTTCTAGAACTTCTCTAAGTTCCACATCACTCCCATTACTTTCTTTGAGAATAAATTCTCTTTCTAAGAATGTAACATGATTTGAGACAAACACCTTTCGCTCAAGAGGATGATAAAATTAATATCCAAAACTTTCTTTTGGATGCCCCATAAGTATGTATTTATCTAATTTAGCTTCAAGCTTATCAGACATTACATGCTTCACATAACATCACATCCCCAAATTTTCAAGTGTGATAACCTTGGTCTTTTACCAGTCCATATCTCATATGAAGTCTTGTAAACTGATTTTGACGAAACATTGTTTAATAGGTAAGCAGTAGTTTTAAGAGCATATCCCTAAAATGAAACTGCAAGAATTGCATGACTCATCATGGAATGTACAATATCTAATAAACTACGGTTGCTTCTTTCAAAAATGCCATTATGTTTTAGAGTTCTGGGCGGAGTACATTGTGAAAGAATCCCATTCTTTTTTGAGTAACCAAGAAACTTATGGTCCAAGTACTTGCCACCTCGATCAGATCTAAGTGTCTTAATACTCTTACCTATTTGTTTCTCTACTTCAAGTTTAAATTCTTTGAATTTTTCAAATGCTTCAGACTTGTATTTCACTTAATATCCATAGCCATATCTAGAATGGTCATCTATAAATGTTATAAAATAAGAAAATCTACCTCTAGCTTGAGTAGACACAGGGCTACATACATCTGAATGTATAAGCTCTAACAACTCATTAACACGTTGCCCTTTTCCACTAAAGGGTAGTTTGGCCATCTTACCTATTAAACAAGATTCACAAGTTTTATATAATTCATAATCAAAAGGATCTAAATATCCTTCTTTATGTAACTTAGTGATTCCTATTTCATTAACATGACCTAAACTAAAATGTCATAAATAAGATGGATTTTGGTCACTTAATCTGCTTTTCTTGCTATTTATGTTTAGAATTGTTCATACAAACCGTTTGTAAGCATACCAGATCCATAATAAACATCAACTTTATAAAAAGAAAAACTGTTATTCTTAATAATGAAGACAAATCCATTAATGTCCAAACTTGAAATAGAAATAACGTTTTTTGTGACAACAAGAACATAATAACAATTACTTAGTTCAAGTACTAGACCAAAAGGCAAAGCTAAACTACAACTTCCTATGGATAATGCAGCAACTCTTGCTCCATTATCGACTTGTAAGTCCACTTCACCTTTTCTCAATGCTCTACTATCTATCAACACCTACACATTGCTACAAATGTAAGAACCACATCCGGTATCTAATACCCAAGATTATGAAACAGAAGTAGAAAGATTGATTTCAATCCTAAACAAACCTAAAGTTAAGTGTAGATTTCAATCATAAACAAACCTAAAGTTAAAGCTACGCTTAAATTCTTTTCCTTCAAGTTAGCAAGATAAGCTTTGCAGTTTCTCTTCCAATGTCCAGCTATGCCATAATGGAAACATATTCCCTTGTCATTCTTCTTTTTCCTAATCGAGTATTTCTTCTTTTTAATAGATGTGAAATATTTTTTGATGATTTGAGTTTTTTAGCATTATAACTTATTTTTTGTTCGGATTAATATTTATTTCTGAGTTTATAAATCTTTTTTTATTTTCTTTTCTAGTTTTTTCTATTTCATTTCGCATTGTACTTGTTTTAATAGCCAAACCTTTCATTTTTTCTGTCAATGAATAATCTGTCCACTCAATAGATGTAATTTAACCATAAATTACATCGCTTATTGGCTTTGCTAGTTTAGCAGAAGCCTTCTGGTTCTTGTTCTTGTTCTTCTTCTCAAGGTCTTACCCTTATTCTTGGAAGAAGAAGAGCCAACAACAAGAACAGAATTGGATTCTTTTTTAAGGCATCCCTCAGCGGTCTTGAGCATGTTGAGCAATTCAGCCAATGAAACTTCCTTTTTGTTGATGCGGAAATTCATAATAAATTATGAAAAACTCTAGGCAAGAGGCTGGAGCACTAAATCAATGCTCAACTTGAGGTTCAGTTCCTACCCTAATTAGCCAAAATTATCAATGTAGCTAATCATCTGTAGAAAATAAAGTTCCATTGAACATCTATGAGCCATCTGACATTGAAACTTAGCTCTCGTAGTCTCAAACCTCTCCACTCGAATATGTGTAACATCCCCTCACCAATATGAAGGGTATTTTAGTCATTTGCAATGTTTAGGAGTGTTTATAGTGTAGTGACA
>JANZXP010043706.1:0-12000 GCA_027576715.1 Erythroxylum flavicans | reverse complement strand
CACATTCATGTTCAAGTGAGTAAACTTCATAGTCACTTGAAATAGTTGGTCTTCTCTATCTTACAGACCTTCGTAATGCTACTTCATGTGGCATCACTTGATCATTTATAACTTGAACATCATTAGCTGGTTCTTCATTAATATGTTCAATTTTTGGAATTGGAACATTAATTTGTTGTTTCGGTATGTTGCGTATCTATGATGCAATAAACGGAATAACAACTGGTGGGATCACGTTTGATGTTGTAGTTTTTACTTGACTTGGAGTAGTTTTTACACGATTCTCGTGAATATCCACTTTTTGCGGTTCTCCACTCCCACTAAATTAACCATTTTTAATGAATCGAGTATTATCAGACTCAACTATTCTCGTATTATAGTTAGGACAGTAAAATCTGTACCCCTTTGATTTTTCAAGATAGCCGATGGAAAAACCACTAACAGTTCTCGCATCAAGCTTCTTTTCATGTGGATTATACAGTCTTACTTCTGTCGGACAACCCCAAATATGAAGGTATCGTAAACTAGGTTTCTTTCCTGTCCATAGTTCATAAGATGTCTTAGGAACTATTTTACTAGGAATCCTATTAAGCATATACGCAGCAGTCTTTAATGCATGCATCCACAATGATAACCGTACAGTACTATAACTAAATATACTCCTAACCATATCTATAAGAGTATGATTTCACCTTTCTGCTACACCATTTTGTTGTGGTATGCCAGGCATTGTGTATTGCGCACATATGCTTCGACTTGCAAAAAACTTTGCAAATGGACCTGGAAATTGTCCACTTTTATCAAATTTACCATAATATTCGCCACCTCTATCGGATCTCACTATCTTTATTTTTCTATCTAACTGCCTTTCTACCTCATTAATGAACACCTCTAGGATATCTACAGACTGAGATTTTTCATGCAGTAGATAAATATAACCATATCATGAGAAGTCATCAATAAAAGTAACGAAATATTTTTCATCGCCCTAAAAAGGAACATCGAAAGGACCACAGATGTTAGTGCGTATTAATTCCAGTAATTCATTACTTCTTGTAGCTGGATGCTTTGATATATGTTTGGTTTACTTGCCTTTAATGCAATCCACACATATATCCCAATCAACAAAATCCAATGGAGGTAAGATTTCATTTTTCACTAACCTTTGTACCTTTTTCTTAGATATATGACCTAACCTTTTATACCGTAAAAAGCAGAAAATTCATTTTGTGCACTATGTTTACTTCCTATAATATGGTCAACATGAAATAGAGATGTAGCAAAATCAACATCAAGATTGAAATGACATAAATAATCAATTAAAGTACCAGAACTATAATAGTACTTGTGTTTATACAATTAAAAAACACCGTTTCCAATCTTAAATTGAAATCCTACATCATCCAACTTTGCAATAGAAACTAAATTCCTAGCACATTCAGGAACATAAAGATATTTTTTTGATCTAGGTAACACCCAGTGTCTAAGATCAATCTATACATCCCAATGCCCTCTATTTGTGCCTTCATTCTATTCCCCATATATGAGAACTTTTCAATTCCGTTTATAGTTTGGATTGAAAGGAATCCCTGTTTAACATATGACACATAAGTAGTTACACCAGAATCTAACCACCAGGTATTATTAGGCACTTTAATAAGATTTAATCCAAAACATACTGAGGCATAGTATGTACCTTTCTTTTCGAACCAAGCATTTCTTTTAGAACAATCTTTGTTGAAGTGACCAGGCTTCTTGCAGAAGTGGCACCTCTTGTCTTTATGGATTCGGCCCTCAGTGACTTTACTGAGAGCTTTGTCCTTATCTTTGCCTTTCTTTCCTGGTTTGTGCTTGCTGCTATTAGCTCCTAGATGAAATGTAAGATGAACGGAGTGCTCCTTCATTTTCTTCAATCTCCCTTCCTCCTGAACCAACATGGCCTTAATTTCTTGAAGGTTCCATTTTTTCTTAATGGTATTATAATTCACCTGGAACTAGCCAAACTCTAGAGGAAGTGAGTTGATAATAAACTATACCAGAAAGGACTCACTCACATCCATACCTATAGATTTCAACTTTGTAGCTAGGTTTGACATATGAGTTACATGGTCATAAATGGGCTGTGCCAGTCAAACTTCTTGGTCGTTAGCTCACTCATTAAAGTCCCGATTATGGACTTGTCAGCTATATCAGATTGGGAGTATTCCTTAATCTTTAACATAAACTCCTTTGCATTATCCATTTTAGGCATTGATGATTTCATGTTTTCTAGGATTGTTATTCGCATCAAATTCAAACTCAGCCTGTTAGACCGTTCCCAAGTCTCATAATAAGACTTGTCAACTTTAGAACTAGTCTTAGTTATGGCTATGAGCCTTGCATCTGAAACTATTGCCAAGTCCAAATCCATTACACCCAGTTGGAACTAGATTTGTTCAGACTAGTTCGCATAGTTCAGACCATTGAACTTGATCAAGCCATTTCCTAAAGTGAACAAATTTGAAGATGTTGCAAATACAACATATAGCTCATGCATTAATGCTTTGAGTAGACCTAAATGGATTCAAACTAATAATAATCTTTCATTATGCATTTAAATTCTCCTTTGGGTGAAATTTAAATACATAGCTGTAACCTATCATGATGCAAATATATTTCACTATAATAGACAATCAATCATATTATAGTCAACATGTATGTTATCTTTGGATATACAATCATATTAACTAAATATGTTGATAAATTCCCTTTAATATCATTAATTATAAGCAATGGTCAACCTTTGGGTGACCTCCTAGTGTTATAATTAATAATCTCAAATGTTCAATTTAACCTTTATGTTATTTTAATAGCATTACATCAACATGAGCATTTGAAAAATTCATAATTAAATATTTAATTTTTCAAGCTAGGCCACTTTGGTGACTAACAAGGTTTCCATGCAACAAACATTTAATTAGACAATTATTGTACATGATAAAATTTAATTTAAATTAGTTTGGTCACTTTGGCAACTAACAAACTATTTAAAATACCTTTATGTCATGTAGCACATTCATCATATAATAGGAAAATTTAATTCTAAACATTGCATAATATAAAATATTCAAAGTAATAAATAAAACATATAATATGACACTTATTTTTTTTCAAAATTATATTATGCACAGAAAATAAATCAATTATGAATTAAATAATCTATTATGTCTCATCTTTACTTAGCGCTAAAGTTCATAATTTAATTACTTAATAATTAAGGTTGCATTATATAACCTAAGCTTATGGTTTCATGGCCCAAAGGTCCAAAAAATTAGGCTAAAAAATGAGTTCTGGATATAGGAAGCCCATTTGGCGAGTACAGAGCATGCACCAGCATCATCCCATAAGAATGCAGCATTTGGCGCGTCTGCCAAGTTGGCGCAGGTGTGGCGGGAGTGCACACGCCACACGATGCACCTTCTTCTTCAAATGAGGCTCGCGAATTCACGCGCCCCATCTTCTCCAGAAGCCTCCGCTTCTGGTTTTGTTTTTTTTGTTTTAATTTCGTTTCGTTTGTGTTGTATGTTTCGTTCTTTTCATGGGTATGTTTCAAACCACAAGCCATCCCTATGTCGTTCTTTCATGGATTTTTTTCCATACCATAGAAACATGTCTTCAAACATTGGTTTAAGAAAATCACTATAATAACCAATCTTTTTAGTTTCAAGAAACAACCTTTTGTTTCAAAACTCAAGCCTATTTTTTTTGTTTTTTTTGTTTCAACAACCATAACCACATGTCTTTGCAGATGTAGAACACAACAAACAAAATGGCACCATTCCACACTGAAAAAATCCAACAACACAATTAAAACTCACGCAACCCGATTTTCACATTCCATAAATGCAAAAAATATGTTTCAGTTTTGTTTCTTGGCAAATCATGCCATTACAGAAAACAACATGTCATACATGCATACACGAAAACAAACAATGCAACATAGGCAATACAAACAGTGCAGGCTCTGATACTAATTGTAAATACTTTTATGGTCGAACAATAACATGTAAATAAACCTGAATCTATTATAGTGTAATGTTCTTGATCACAATTTATCCACTCTCTCCTTCTTTCTTTTCTCTGTTCTCTCAATAGTGCAAGAACTTCCATATTTTCAATATCTGTTTTACGTAACTTCTATTGAATGGAGAGGGAAGGGTTATTGTGAAGTAACCATAATAATTCTAATTACTTTTAATAAGCCCAATAATTATTATTTTAGGCCCACCTTTATATTAGAATCCATTAAAGTAATATGGGCCACAATAATTATTAAAATTAATCTAATAGTAGCATCCCAATTCAAAATCGTGAAAGATAACTTCAGACTTGAGAATATAAGAGCAAGTCCAGGAGTTCAAGGATGTTGATTTTGTCTCGAACTCATTATAACACCGAATAAAGTTGTCCATACAACCATTAATTTCCTTAAAACGGTCAAACTCAGAAATCTGATCCTGCTTTGCCATAAGACCAGATGTTTTGTTATTAAGAATGTCTTCAAGCTCAGTTTGGAATGAAACAGCCTCGATTGTGTCAGCAGATTCCTCTAGAGCATCTTGTTTTGATACAAAAGTTGAGTCCATTACATTGTTTTCATAGTTGCCAGGAATTGAGTTATCCGAGGATGCTACGACATTTAAAGAATTCTTTGAACCATCTAACTTGGAATTATCCAATTCTGTGAAGTTTGGTTGAATTACAAGTGAAGCAGTGACTCCCTGGTAGGTATCAATCTTTTGTCCATTCCCTTGTTAGCGAATATGCAAGGTGGGTTGCACGAGAGTATTAGAGCTTTCAGTTAAAGATTGGAGGAGCAACTTCTCTTGGACAGGATGCAGCTTGGGCCAAAGAGTAGGATTGTTGAAAAAAGTGAAGGGGTTTTGAAGGTTCTACAGCTGCATATGCAATTGTAGCCTTTCTAGAGATGAGCTACTTAAAGTCTGTGAAGATAAATTTTCTTTCACTCTGTCGGGACTAGTAGATGACAGAAGATTATCAATGGATTGTTTACTTTTTCCAAGCAATTTCTTTTTCAGTTTCGTGTTCCAGTAGTTTTTGATGTCATTATCCGTTCTTCCTGGCAATTGAGCTGCAATTATTGACCACCTAAAAGTTGATAGAAGAAATTATATGATCATTGACATGTCTCTTCCAAGTTAAAAACAAACTACCAATTGGATAAGCCTAAGAATAAAACCTCCAGAAAAGATATGGACTCGCGATTTATGAACGTAGATTTAGTGTTTTAAGCTCAAGCATCATGGGCAGACAATAAAAGGACAAACATTTAAATGTTGGGAATTCTGTGGTAAAAGTTGAGAGTATCTACCTGCTTCCAATACTAATATAGAGGCTACATATGATGTTGCCTTCTTCTTCTTCAGAAAATCCACCATGCTTGATATTAGGCCTCAAGTAATTCAACCACCTCAGTCTACAGCTCTTTCCACATCTCTTAATCCCTGTGGATTAATTGAATCGTCAAGTAAACTATTTTATTACATTTTTCAATAAAACATGAGAAGATTTAAGGGAACCAAAACAAGAACACTATTTATGTTAAGAGCAAGAAAATGGGCTCATATGTACCAATTTTTTGAGGAAGTGCAATCCAGTTGCCTCCCGTATTACTATTCAATGTAAGCCTTGAGTTTATCATCTTCTTCAGGTGACCATGGACCTTTCTTGACATTCTTCTTGTCACAACAAGGAGCTCGACCCATTTCTATATTCTTTGATGATCACTTCCTTCACTCACGAAACTGTATAACTGTAGGAGGTTGTTGGAAAAAAAGGAGTTGAAAGAAACTGTATATCTGCAGGAGGTTGTTGGAAAAAAAGGAGATGAGAGACCAAGATCTATAGGTATAGTTTCATCTCATATTTAACCCTACGTATAACTGGACAAACTACAACAGAAATTTTCTTCTCCATTGGAATTTTATATTGTGCTGCTTTTACAGGTTGATTAGTTTATTGTTTGAGTGCAATTCTATAGATAATCATTGTAAGAAAACATCGTATTCTAAGTTTGTTGCCAATATCCTCGAAATGATCTATTACAAATTACTACTATATCGCCTTATTAAATTGTGTAATTACAAGCCACATACTGTACAAAAACCAATATCAATTTATCGATTACGTGATTGACTTGAAACATTTTTATGTTATTAGCACAACTTGAGTGGCAACTTATAAGGGCTTTGGAATGGCAGCCTATTCTTTGAGAACTATAATGACATGGTATTGTAAGAGCACGTCGTCGGGACAAGTAATTAAGTGATTAAAATGTTCGTTAAAAATAAAAAAATGCATTGATATCATATATTTTTCCAGAGAAGCAACGAATATTACAAGGAAAATTTTAATCTTTCTGCTTTAATTGAGGGCACTGTATATTTGCTAGACATTTTATATGCTTGCTGATAAATTACAGCTAGCTTAGAGAACATTAAGTAGTGGGGTCTGTAAAAATCGTATGATACTGTTTGTATAAAATGTTTTCGATGATTTTCTTATTGATTGAGTAATGTATATATACACAATGAATGATCCTAATCTAACCATTAAATACAATCTGTTATAATCTAATGGTCTCAACGATGATAGCAGGTAGTGTTGTCAGTAGCTACAGCTAGAGAGCAATTATTACTAGAGCTAATCAACTAGTGTGCATGTGCAGGTTTAGCTTTGTGAGCTGCAGATGAGGGTTGAGGCATCCTCAAACGAATGGGCCTGGTATCATTGTTGGGCTTGTCAATATTGTAGATTGGATTTGGTTTAATGTTATGGTCCAACATTCTAACAGGGTCATTTTAGCTAGCTAGTTAAACAATATACGTTGAGCATTAACTCAGATATGGCTATATTCTGCAAAATAATTTTGCTTAAAAGGTACCACCTACTGCTTTATTTACCCAAAAAATACATTCATAATTTTAGACATTAACATATATATTGTTAGATATATGGTGTATATATCTACATATTTTATTTTGGTATATTTTTATAAATTGGACTTATCAAAATTTTATTATCTTGGATTCAAAAAGTTATTTGGATAATGTTCTTGATAGAATAAAATTCTATCTTTATCTTGCATAGAAGTTGATTTTGTGAAGAGTTGTAGGTCTTACGTGGATGAAGCAGCTGAAGGGCATTATTGAATTTTCAATTATGAATTAAGGGTTTCTGCCAAAAATGATGCTGGTTTGCTTGCTTTGCCAATTCTTTTGTTCTTTCTTTTTTTGGTGCTACGCATGTGGACTCTGTTCATCTGATTCTTTGAGCTCTCAGAGAAAAAGTGGAAAATAAAGGTCTAACCTTTATCTACAAGACAACGAAGAGTAGTTAGAGTCAGTTTGTTTGTATTTAACGTATCATATCACCCAAACACCACTACGCATATGCTTTTCCTTTTTTGTCTTTTTAGTGAAGATTAAAAACCAATGCTAGCCTATCTCGATTCTGTTCAGAGTCAGACGGTGGATGGTCATTGCCTTATTGGATACACTATTTGCTGACGCTTCAGAGTCTAGTTCTTCCTTCCATTTTTAATGGAAATTGCGGATAAAACGAAGTTGCGTATAGTACGTGGTGACAACTTTCAGATCTATTTCAGTGGAGTTGAACCTATTGGGAAGTTATTTTTCTTTTCTGTTTCAAGTGTTTTTCATTTATGTTGAATTTCGTTTATTCACTTGAGATTTTATTTATTGTCTTTCATTAATTAATAATTGTTTAGAAAAATCCTCTAACAAGATTAACACGAGTTGGTCGTGTTATTGGGTGTGAAAATCTTTCACGGAAAGTAAGGTTGAGAGATAGTGTCAAGGGTTGAGTGGTGTCGGCTCAGTAAAGCCTTGGGTAAATCTATTGTCCTTCGATGAAAGTGATTAAGCAGGGTAAGGGTCTCGCAGACGTAGGCAAGGAGTGTCAAACTGTGTTACCAAATTTCTGGTGTCATTTATTATTTCTCTTTTGATTGGTTTTGTTTTGTTTGTGCCAGAGACGATCACGCTAAAATCGAAAAGTCTGCGAAACTACTACCCCTACATATATATATATACACACAATTTTTTGAAAAATGAAAAAGAATTTAAATTATTTATAATTAAAACTAAATCGACGTTATAACGATTTCAAGGATTTAAGCCTGCCATCATATTGCAATATAACCTAAGAACAAAAAACTCCCTAAGGAAGATAGTATAACTATTTCCATAATAGACAACAACAAGAAACAATTATAGGCATTACTGAAGTTTCATCTTCATGGAAAAGCTTATTCACCATTTCTAGTATTTTGAATTTTGCTTTCTCTTCCTAGCAAATTTCCTTTTTGTAGATTTGAATTGCACGCAAAAATCGCCAGAGATGTATAGGACATGGGCTACAGCTAGTGGGGTATCACTATCCTCTGTTTGTTCGATATCCCCTATCCCTTGATTCTCAGTTTGCTTAACAGTTGCAATTGGAGTTAGCATGTTGGCCCAATCCATCTGACAATACTCTAAATATTGGAATGTTAAATCATTCATACCACTGTCTAGATTCTCCATATTATCTGCACTGGAATTGTTAAGAGTTGTTTTTCCTTAGGAAATATGTGTCACAACTTGTTCAGTCCTCAAACTAACTAGTTGATTACCATTAGATCGCTGCTTATTCTTTTCCATTTTCTCCACTTCTACGTCCACATGTCCAGCACTTGGTTTTGTAGAAATTGAAATTGCTTCCTTTTAAATTTCTCCAATTACACATACTCTGCATTGTTTTATTCCTTCCTACCTGGCCATCATTGTCCTTTCTTTCCTCAGCCAATTTTGCAACATCAGGCTCATCAGTCTCCTTACTTTACAGAGAAGACTCCATCTGACTACTCTCTTTCAGCTGGGATGCATCGTCTCTAGTCTGTAAGATTTCCCCTTCCTCCCTATTGGATTGTGTTTGAGTCGTATCATCTATCACCAGTGGATTCACAACTCTAGAAGGTTGGATCCATCCCATTTTTCTCAATTTCCTTAGTTCTCTCAAGCTCCAAGGGGGTTCCTAAGTTGGAAAAATTAGTGAGATCTTCATGCCACCCCGTTTTAAATGATCTACTTATAGGAATCCATTTCCTAGTTGGGTTGTTGAGTTGGAATTCTATTCTTTCCAAGGTCCCATTATCTCCTAGCTGGAGAATAGGAAGACTATCTGGAAATGAAGCAGTCTTCGGTATTTCGATGTACAATTTCGTATAACCTATCCTCTCCATAGAATCTATCTGTGAATCCATACAAATCAACTTCCTAATAAAATTGCTAAGTAACTCAACCTAGCCATCGTCTAAAACTCCATTGAAAGATTGTGGAAGTTTACCCACATGGGGATAACCTCAACTTAGCCTTTATCCATTTCAATACCTGACCTCCACTTCTTTAAAAACAGAGCCAGCGACCTTGTTCTACAATCTCATTTAAGCAAGAGTCATTATAGAATTTAAAAAGCATTGTAGCATCCTCCCGTAACATCACCTTTTGCAAACCTTTTTTACACCATCTGACCTTTGCCCAGGCATTCACCACCAGGAAGCACTACAAGAAAATAACAAATTACTGACAAAAAATTACTGGCGGAAAACATTCTGTAGTAAATTAGCGATAGAAATGGATTATCCATCGATAAAGTTGACAAAAAATTTGTTTTTCCGATGGCCAAAACATTCATCGACAAATGTGGAGGAAAAATATTCTCGTAAGTTTTCTGACTTATTATAGTGATGGAACACTAAAGTCTGTCACAAATGTAGGCGGCAACAGTTAGCGGGAAAAATAAGCATCTTAGATACCGACGAGATCACAATTCTTTCGGTAAAGTACTGACGAAAATATAGTTCTGTCGGTAACTGTCGAATTGTTTATAAAATAAAACGACATATTAATAGACTTAACAACACTCGATGCCCCCCTTCTCCCTCCCTCTATTATTGTCTCTCTTCTTCCCACCATTAATGTCATCAGTCCTCTTCCTCCTAAGCTTTCACCATTGATTTTTGCTTCATTTTTGGTCCATCGTGCATTATTTTTAGGTGACAAAACTACTGGGTTTATTTTGTCCCCAAAAAATGAAGGTGTTAGATGCTTATATGTATAACTGTTGACGGGTGGATGGGTTTTGTTTGGATTATTGGTTTATGCATTTTTTAGTTGAATTATTGGTTTATTTGTTATTTAAATGTGTTGTTGTTGGTAAATAATGAAAAATGTAATTGTTTTATTATTAGTTATATATAATTCGCGTTGCCTATAAATTGATTGATGAAATCTCTCTTAGAACAAACATTTCCATCAAATGAAAGAAACCAATGTTATCATTGTATAAAGAAGAATAGACCTAGGGAGAAATTAAATGTGTTGACAATAATGTAGTATATTGATTAATATTGATTAATATATTCCTAAAAACTATTCATATAATTCAAAATGATTATTTAGTATACTATTAAATATTTTTGTACTCTTTTTATGATAGAAAATTCCTAGCTTTGGCTTTACCTACCATGTTTTGATTACAAGACCAAATATAATAAATGTAAATGATGAATAGATAGAATGAACTACTTCAACTTTGGATATGTCTCTTTGATCGCTTATGCTTTCAATATTGAATGTTTAATTAAAGATCAAGGAAACAAATAAATCACTAAAGTAATTAATTATCAATTCATTCTTTTAAATATATTCATACACCATTTCTATTTTCCTTATACTTTTAGAGGAGTGCTCCAAACTTTTGATTTTAGATGACCAAAAGAATAGTATGGACTTTAATTGTTTATAAGTATATTTCATATTCTTGTGCAAATCAATTATTGATGATTGTTTGACTAATGTTCTGTATTAATGGGTGCGCCATTGATTACTTTCTTTGTTAAAATTTCCTTTTGAGTGGCTCTCCTCTCTCTTTGTGTTCTTCTTGTGATTTTTGAGCATATGTGCTAAGACCTGATTTAGGTGGTTAGTGGTTGGTGTGAAATTTGTGGGATTTGTTGATTATGAAATTCTATTTAGTGCTTTGCTGCACGAGTTTTTACATATGATCTGGGTCATAGATATGCTCATTGATTCAACTTTAAGATGTTAGTTCATTTCATAATATATGATTTAAATTCCTTTTTTAGGAATAGAAGCTCGAGGATTTATATTTGGGCCCCCATCGCATTGATAATTGGAGCAAAGCTTGTTCCATTAAGAAAACTAAAGAAATTGCCTGAGATTAATTGTTCAATTTTGTATTAGTTGCTAGGTCCAATGGCATAGTCAATGATGAGATTTTATGTTTTTCTTTAATAGTCTAACTATTTATATTTGGGTTATATTTGAATCATTGATGAGTAGATGTATGATTACATAAGCATTTATTGGATATGGAATGAGTTTGAGATCTTATAGATGATTTAAGGCATAATAAACCCCTAGGATAGTATATAGGTTGGAAACCCATAATGCAGCTCCCATAAGACTTATCGGTGAAAAATTCCACAAGCCTAGGAGTCACTACAAGAACTTATTTTCTTGATTCACAAGTGTAAACAATGCCACATACTATAGTTTTGAAATCAATTGTAGGTCATCAATTCGATCGATTAATACTTCAACTTTGATGTGATTAATGCAAACTTAGTACTAACACAAGGAATCAATATGATTTATAGACAAGACAAATTCTTTACACAATAAACCCCTAGGATGATATATAGGCTGGAAACCCGTGATGCAGCTCCCGTGAGGCTTATCAGTGAAAAATTACATGAACCTAGGAGTCATAGCGAGAACTTGTTTTCTTGATTCACAGGTGTAAATAATGCCGCGTACCATAGTTTTGAATCAATTGTAGGTCATTAATTCGATCGATTAATACTTCAACTTCGATGTGATTAATGCAAACTTAGTATTAACATAAGGAATTAAT
>JANZXP010043685.1:0-12001 GCA_027576715.1 Erythroxylum flavicans | reverse complement strand
TTAAAATATATGAGAAGAAATTATCTATGTTCTTATAAATTATAAACAAAAAATTATGATAAATTATTCAAGGGTTCAGGGATTTGGGTCCCCGCAGGGACTTAACGGGGATCTCGGGGATGGGAATGAGACAAAAATATCCCCACTTCAGGGATCGGGGGCTGGGGATGGAGAGCAGGGGTGCCGGACGAGGACGAGACTGGGAAGGTACCCCCCGCCCCGCCCCGCCCCGTTGCCATCCCTACTTCAGACATGTGCAAGCAGAATGTGCTAATACTTTAAAGAAGAGAATAGGAAAGTCCTATACAAGCACTTAGAATGAGAATGAATCTGGAAGTGAGCATGGTAGTGAAAAAGAATTTGTTAGTAGTGTTCCATTGGTTGCTTTATACAAAAAAAGTGCAGTTGCTTACTCACCAACAACCAAAAAGGAAGAAACTAATGGTGAAACCATACATAAATCAGTTGAAAATTTTAGGGAAAATGCAGATAAATCAGTCCAAAGTTTAATTTCATATTATGGCAGTGATTCGGAAGACAAAAGTAAGGATATTTACAAAGCCTATGAGTTAATGTATGCAAAGTGGGTGTAAGCATGTAAGAAAAATGAAAAGTTAAAGAACTCTACCATAAAGAACATCATTCAATACCTTGAAAAGAAGTTGTTATCTATAATAGATGAGCTTGATGAAACAAAATTGAAGCTGGTCAATACAGAAAAAGGAATAAGAATGCTAAATGGAGGTACCAAAAAATTAGAAAAATTGTTGGAAATTGGTAAGATTAAAAGAGACTTGCAAGATGTCAGCTCCAAAGGTGAGTGTTCTAAGATGAATGATAATAAAATCGATGATGCTGGAATTGTCAAAGGAGAAATCTAAAGGAAGAATCGGAGGTTCATACCTATATGTTACTTTGGGGTTATCAGGCACATAAGATCGAAATGCTACAAGTTATTACAAATGATATTTCAAAGGTCTCAAAATAAAAAATCTATACACTCTTCATTAAATTTCCAGTAGCAGTCTATAGTACTGAAGCACACTTGGGTTCGAAAGTAAGCTCTTGTAGTTCTTAAATCCATCAGGGCTACATAATGGTTAGTATTTTGACAGTGGATATTCGCGTCATATGACAAGAGAAAGGAGCTACTAGATTGACTATCAAAGTTGTGTATATGGGCATGTTACTTTTGGTGATGGAAAGAAGGCTTCGATCATTAGAAAAGGGACGTCTGTGTGGATGGGCTGCCACACTTCAAGAATGTTCTTCATGTTGATGAGTTAAAAGCAAACCTGGTAAGTATTACTCAGCTTTGTGATGATGGATTATTAGTTAAATTTATAAGTGATGAGTGCAAGGTATTAACCGGAAAATGAGAATGCCTTGTGAGTGGAAGAAGATCGGTAGACAATTGTTATATGTTGCAGGTCACTATCTCTTGCAAATCAGCCTCAGCTGATGATTTGAATTTCTTCGAGGGGCACAGGGACTGTGTGCGTTACATTTTGAAGTATATTGATGTTGTTTCTTAAAAAAAAAAAGGAGGTTCGAAGGAGTTAACATCTAGGTTTTTTTAGTTTTTATTTATGGGTTTTCTAAGGTTTAGTTGATTGGTATGTGTTTGGCTTTTCCTTACTTGTTAAATAGTATATTTGATATGAAAATGAGGCTCTGCTTGATGATTAAGAGTTTTTCGTTTGGATTTTGATTTACAGAGTTATGTCGAGAAAATGTTAAAACTTGGTTAGAGACTTGTAGGAAGATTCAAGTTTTCTATGGTTTGGATTTTTCAAGTTTTTTCTTGATTTCTCTCTATATCATGGGCTGTATGTGTTTAGAAAATATGCTTTCATATGGTTTGTGTGAGGGGGAGACTGATTAAGTTTGATTCTACTTTGTTGAATGCATTTTTGGGTCTTTTGAATTTAATCAGTCATATGCGGATGGATTTGATGTTAGTGAAAATATGTTGGCTAGTGTTTAGACTAGTGGTAAATTGTCATCTTGGCCTTCAGTTGCTGCACTACGTGCTTATGATTCTTTTACTACACTTATTGGTGATTTTTATGCCTCTTTATTTGCTGAGATTGATTGCATTGAAGACATTCTTTGTTTTGGCATTGTTTTGTCCCAACTAATCAATTCAGGGGTAGATTTCAAGGTATCTCCATGACTATTAGTCTTACTTTTTGGTATCTTTTTGTCCTAAAGGGGAGAATTTTGGATTATCGGGTAATTGTTCATTTGTAATTATCGTTTCTTTGGATGTTTCTTGAATTTGACGAACTTGATGTTATTTTTGAATTTAATGCTCAATTAAGAGGGAGTTCCTATATGTTATGTGGACTTAATATTATGGGTCCAATTATCTTCTTAAGGAGGAGTTTCGATGTGTGACAATTAATGCTAAAAAGGAGGAGATTGTTAAGATATATGTTATAATATCTTATAAATTAATTTTGAGCATTATTTGTAATTGGACATATTTAGATATATTTGGAAGTTTACCTTGGTTGGGACTTTTGAAGAAAAAATTACATGAAAGATAAAATCTTATTGAAGATAGGATTTATTATTTAGCATAAAATCACCATATCTAAATAAAGATAGTGTGTAGATTTTTGGCAATTTTTGTAGTTATCTTTGGAAGCCTATTTTGGTGATAATGGTTACCTAAGGTAGCTGAATTTATGGAGATTATGATTGACAATTTGCAGCTACGTTTTTATTAGGTTTGGTGTGATTTTTTTGAATGAAATTGTGTGATTTTTCTGCAGTAAAAAATGTGCAAATTTTTCCTATATGTGCAGCTGAGCTTCTTTGTTTTTATATGAGCAATTACATGTTCTATTGAGCTAATTTTGGTAGCTACATTTCTGCACATGCGGGTGAATAATTGGACTACTACTACATTTTTTTAAGGAAAATGTGCGAAAATTTGTTCTATTGTGTGTTTGCATTTCTTTGTATTTTTGGTGAGCAATTACGTGATCTATTGATCTATAGTTACAGCTGTGTTTTTCTTGACTGAGTGTGAATTTTCTGGGTTGTTGAGTTATTGTTTTGACGTGTTAAAAATGTCCAGAATATTGGTGTTTTTGTAGCTTTATTATTTGTGACTTGGCAAATGGGCTTTTTGAGGTATCTTGGATTATCTTTTGCAATTGATTTTACTTTGATTATCATCCAATCTAGCAGGAGCATTTTCTCTAGTTTTTACGTGACTTTTGTTGGGCTATCTATTGTCTATAGAGTGTTAGTTTTATGGCTGTCCAGTGTCAGGTTGGTGGTTGTTGCGTGTGATTTTGTATCTGTCATTTTTGGTGTGGTGGTGTGCGAAAACTTTAGCATTGTTTATGGATTTTGTAGCTCCAATGTTGGTAACGTTTTAGTGAAGAAACATTTATTTTGTTAGTGATTTTTCTACTGCCATATGTGGGATGTTTTGGTGATAATACTGAAAGTCTACAGCAGCTTTATTGATGCAAAACTTCCGGATCTTTCATTAATGAAGCCACATTGTGAGGGGAGTTTTTTTTCTTATCTTAAGTGTTTTTGTTTATGTTCTTAATTGTATCAATCACTTGATTTGTTTAATTCTTATATTTATTATTAAATGTTGTTAAGAAAATTCTCTATTGAGATTAACACGAGTCAGTCATATTATTAGGAGTGATTTACTTTCATGCGTTGTGAGGACGAGGGATAGTGTCAAGGGTTGAGTAATAGACTCAGTAAGGCCTTGTATAAAACTATTATTGTTAGTGAAAGTATTAAGTTGGGTGAGGCCCCCGCAAACATAGGCAAGGTGCTACGGCTGTGTTAACAAAATTCGGGTATTGATTTGTTATTTGTTTTCGTATTTGTCAGAAAACTTATAGCTGCTACGACTGATTCATAATTTGTGCGAAACTATATCCTTCGGGACTTTCACATCCGAATAAGATTTATCATTTGTGCAAATCTTTATATGGCCTACAATAAGGCCCCGAAATTTTTTTTATAAACATGTTACTACACTCAAAACTTATTGCTTAATTAAATCTTATGCTAATTGAAAAGGGGTGAGTATTATGTGTATGTTTGTTCATGTTGATGTTTTGATTATTGCCTGTAATAATGGTAAATTTTTGGCCGCTTTAAAGTTCTATCTTTGTCGTTATTATCATAAGAAAGAATTAGGTATGTTGAAGTATTTCCTTGGTATTGAGGTGGCTAGAAGTCGACAAGGAATTTTCTTGTATCAACACAAGCATGCACTTAATATTATTACTAAAACTGGGTTGTTAAATGCTAAACTTGCTAATTTTCTAATTGAATAGAATCATCAGCTTGTGTTAGCTCTCGAGCGGTTATTTGATGATCCCAAAAGGTACCGTCGCTTAGTGGGATAGTTGCTTTATATTATGCGATCCAAATTAAGTTATTGTGTGCATATTCTGGCATAGTTCATGTAAGTGCCTCACGTGGAAAATTGGGATATATGCAGCATTACAAGTGATTCATTACTTAAAGGGGTCATCCTGGGTAGGCTATTTTGTTGCGAGTGGATAGTGATCTCTAGTTGTATACTTATTGTTATTCTGATTGGTCTAGTTGTCCTCTCACTCGGCAATTATTGACATATTAGTTTGTTCTTGAAAATTCGAAAGGATGTAGTTTCGCAAAAATTCTGGTTCGACCGTTGTTGTTTCTAACACAAGCGAAAATAAAAAAATTAAATGTAAAATAAACAAATCAACACCCGATATTTGGTAATGCAGTTTAACAGACCTTACCTGCATCTACGAACCCTCACCCAGCTTAATCACTTTCATTAAAGAACAACAATAGTTTTACTTCAGGCATTACAAAGCCGACTCACCCACCCTTGACACTATCTCTTGTCCTCACAACCCGTGAAAGTAATTCACACCTAATAACACGACCGCCTTGTGCTAACCTCAACAAAGGATTTTCTCAACAACATTTAACAATAAAGATAAGAATTGAACAACTCAAGTGATTGAAACAATAACAACATAAGCAAAGAGAACAATTGAGATTAAAAAATATAAAGATTCATTTGTCGAACGTGTGGGGATTGGTAGAACAATATATGCTGTGAATTATTAAGAAGAGTCACGATTAGTCCACGCACACAGCAACATCAATAACCATCAATCGAACAAATGTTTCATCACTGAAACATCACCAAAAATACAGCTGCAACAACACACGTCTCTTAGAACTTTTTCACTCAAAAACCAATATCTGGACAGCCGTGGAAATGACGTAACACTTCAGAAAAAGTAGCTGTCCAAAATGGATAAAATCGTCAAAAATTAGCTACTAAAGATAGCTCAATACTCCCGAAAATACAGCTTCCAAGCCACCATGTTCTGGTCATTTTTCCCACATAAAAGATGGAGTAGTAGTCCAATTATTCACCAATATGTTTATAAACACAGCTGCCAATAATAGCTCAATAAAATATGTAATTGATCACACAAAAACAAAGAAACGGATCTATACAATTTGGTTAATTTTCTACCAGTTTTTCCCCACACAAAAACAATAACTAAGTTGTGCAAAAATTCACTCACGGTAGAGAAAACATAGCTTCAACATCACATGTATTGGACATGTTTCACCACTAAAAAAAATAACGTAGCTGCACAAAAAATCCGCACACACAGTGGAGAAAACACTTCTGCCCAAGATGGATAAGATCACTGAAAATTCCCACAAAAATATAGTTGCACACACACAAAAAAACTTCCGAATTTCTTTCCTCTAAAAGAATGATTATACAACTAATTTATGTTTTTGCATATGTAACACAGCAACAAAGATTGCTCAAAATCACCGAAATTGCAGCTCTAAAGATGGCTCAAACTGCCAAAAATATAGCTACCAAATCATCAAAATTTTTGTTACATTATCTTCAATAAAACATGATAATTTTATCCCGAATAAATCATATCTTCTCTAGGATTTTATCCTTCATGCTATCTTGTCTTTAAAAATCCCACACAAGGTAAATTTCATATCATAATGAAATTCCAAATATATCCAACTATGTCTAATTAAAAATAATGCCCAAAATTAGTTAACAAGATATCTCAACAAATATCTTAACAATTCTATTGGACGCTTTTCCTATTTCTTGGAAGACAAAGAAACAAACCACGGTATCCCAATCCTATACTCATGCAGAATGTCATTTAATAGTTATGACGACTTGTGAGTTGATTTGGCTTAAAACACTTTTGCAGTTGTATTGTGATAATCAAGTGGCTCTTTATATTGCCTCAAATCTTGTTTTCTATGATTGTACTAAGCATATCGAGGTTGAATATTAATACATGTGTGATCAGATTCAGTTTGGGAACATTGTCATATAACATGTTCGTAGTTACAATCAGTCCGTTGATATACTGATGAAAGCACTTGACAAGTGTCAATTTGACTATCTACTTCGCAAGTTGGGTATTCAAAATGTCTATGCGCCAATTTACGAGCGAGTTTTGGGTTATGTAAATATAGATATACGTAAATTTAGGATGTAAAGATTTTGCACTTCTTTTAATTATTGTTTTTAGGAGATTTCCCATATTAGAAGACTTTCGATAAATATTATATAGTTGTTATATACTCATTTAATGAGAATGAGAAGGCCACATAAATTCTTCAAAGTAGACAAGCATAAGTTGCTTCCTATTTGCCCATGAAGAAAGTGTAATTCTTGCCATCAACAATCTCCCTTTCCCAGAAGATTACTGCCTGAGGTATATGCCAATTTCAGGTGGAAGTTAAGAAATGTCCCATATCACTTTGTTAGCTCAAGGTTTATTTTTAACAATTTTGATAATAACTTTATAATATTTCAACATTCAAATTGGATTTATTTCCTTTTATAGACAATGATATAATTCTTAAAAGGAAATAAAATCATAGGATAATTGCTTCCTTTCTTGCGGGAACCTTCTTTATGAACTTACCTAATTAAAAATGGATCCATAACATTTATAAGGATCGTACTAATTCGAATAGTTAGCTCCGGAAGTTTTGACAGAACTTTTTTCTTAACATCTAAATATCGAAGATTTCAATAGAGATGATATCGAAGATTTGTTAGATACAAAGTCAACTCATAATATAAATGAAGCAATGGCTAGTTGGAGAAAATGTTTACTTAAGGAAGAGCCATGATATTTGTGAATAAGACAGATTTTCGAAATACTTCAGCAGCATCAACATTCTTAAAAGTTATATCAAACTCCTTATGTCTTAGAAAGTGAAAACACTCTATCGAGAGAGAGATTGTTATTCTTTAAGAGCTTACATTGAGATTACTTTGTATTTATTTTTGAGAGCTTGTAGAAACACTTTGAGTGTAATGGTTAGTGAACCTTGAAAATTATGTACTTATGAGCTTAGAGAAACTCGTCAAATTTAAAACTTGGATTCTTGTGGTGAAATACTCAAGTTGGATACTTGAGGACTGGATATAGACTTTGTTATTAGCCAAACCAGTATAAATTGACTGTGTCATTCTTTCTCTCTTCCTAACATTTAAATTTTCGCATTATAAGTTTGTGTTTTCAAGAAGCTCCTTCAGTTTTACAGTAGACTACTTCTGTTTTTATATCGTAAGATGTCTCTTTTGTTTTGAGCATTAACAGGCTCCTATCTATTAACAGGCTCCTTTCTTTTTAGGCACTAGCAGGCTCTAATCAATTAATAGGCTTCTTTCCTTTTGAGCACTAGCAGGCTCCTTCAATTGACAGGCTCCCTTCATTTTTAAACAATTAATAGGATCATTTCGTTTTCAATGTTAACAAGACCTTTTCGAAAGGTAATAGGACCCTTCCATCTATGAACTTATTTTCTTAACAAGTTATTATCATTTGAAAGTACCTTGTAATTTTTTTATACACAATTCACCCTCTCTTATGTATGTTTACTGTATCATTTGGTATCAGAGTGAGGTTTCACATTTATTGTGTTTTACAACATATGATAGATTATGATAAACAATTTGAGAAGCCTTGAAGGACAATCTGTCTCAAAGCCTCCTTATTTCAATGGAAACAACTATTCATTTTAGGAAGAGAGAATGACTATTTATCATTAATCTGTAGATATCGAAAACTGGCAAGCTATCAAATTTGGAGCCACACCTCCTATTATTGACAACGTAGAAGTGTGGACTGATGCTAATAGAAGAAACACACAACCGAATGCCAAAGCAAGACATTATCTATTCTTTGTACTATCTCCGAAAGAGTACGAAAAGATATCTTACTATTCTACCATAAAGGAAATGTGGGACAAACTACAAGTCATCTTTGAAGGAACGAACAAGATAAACAAACATAGAATAAGTCTTTTAGTGCATCAATACGAAACTATTTGCATGAAATAGGGAAATTCTTTAGCCATTTCAACAATATCATTACAGCCTTGAAGAACTTGGGTAAGATATATCTCAATGATGAGCTTGTGACAAAGATTCTAAAATCACTACCAAAGGAATGGAGACCTAAAGTGACAGCTCTAGAGACTACAAAGAATCTTGACACTATTTCACTTGACTGGTTAAGAGGAAACTTAATGATCCATGAAGCCAAACTTAGGCGGGATGAAGGATCCTTATACAAAAGAGGAATGGCACTAAAAAAATCAAATCCATCAAATAGAGATGAAAGCGACACCGAAATGCAAATAGATGGAGATAACAAATTCAATTTCATGGTCAAAAAATATGCCCGCTTTTACAAAAAGAAGCTCATGAAGAAAAAAGAAGGAAACAAGAAAACTAGAAACAATGTATTCCTATCAAAAGGGAGAAGCAGTACAATCAAATCAAATGCTATCACTAAAAGAAGCCTGGACACAAAAGACTAGAATGTCCTCTTCTTCAAAAGGACAAATTAGAAAGTAGAAAATCTAAAAAACAAGCTATGACCACAGTTTGGTCAAATGAGGACTAACATTTGCTTTATGGCCGAATCAGGAGATGATGAGGTATATTATTTTAGCTCTAATATTGAAATTGATGAATTAAGGGATGCATATCATGATTTATATGATGAATACAAAAAATTAACAATGCAATATTTCAAAAAGATTGAGAATTCTAAAAATAATGATGCGTCCTTGACGAATAAGATTAAATCACTAGAATATGAGAATAAGAATTTGTTGTCTAAAATTATGTCCTTTCAAAATGACAAGCAGCAAAAAGTCTCTGAAAAGGAATTCTTGGAGCAAAAGGTAAGTCAGTTAGAGAATGCATTGCTTGAAAATGATTTTGTTAAGGTAAAACAATAAGAAGAAAAAATTGCTTCTCTAGAAAAAGATCTTGCCAATTTTGTTGATGGAAGGAACAATTTGGATGCATTACTTGGGAATGGTAAAAGTGTTTTTGATAAGGTTGGAATAGGATATAATGAAAACAATAATATTAGGCCACACAAGAATATCTTTGTTAAATCCAGCAGTAGTCATAATCAAAACAACAAGAACTTGATAAATAGAAAAAATTAAAATAATTCTCATTCATATGTTTTGTGCAATTACTATAGTAGACATGGTCATATTAGTCATTCCTGTAACTTTTAGAAAATAAGAAATTATCTCAGATGTACGTTTGGAGACTGAAAGGTCAAACTACTAACCTAAAAGGACCTATAAAAATTTGGGTACCTAAAATGAGATAATATATTCTACAGATATGCTTTAGAACAGAGACAAGAGAAAATCAATGAATAGTTGATAGTGGTTGTTTGAGACACATGATAGGTGAAATATCACATTTCAATTATATTGAAAGGAAAGAAAGAGGTAATGTTGTCTTTGCAGATAAAAATAAGGTAAAAGTTACTAGAATTGGTAAAATTGGTGACTCTAACTCTACTAATATTAATAATGTTCATTATGTTGATGGAATGAAACATACCTTGTTGAGTATAAGTTAATTATGAGATAAAGGTTATAGAGTTACTTTCTATGCATCACATTCTGAAATAATTGATAATCTTAATGATAATATTGTATTTGTTGATCTTAGAAATCAAAACATATACTGTGCTCAATTGGAAGATATGTCTTCACAAAATGTCAAATGTTTTGTTTCAATAGAAAAGGATTCATTGATCTGGCATAGAAGATTTGGAAATGTTAGCACAAACATCTTATCAAAATTATCCAAAAATGAGTTAGTGAGAGGACTACCTAACGTGAAGTTCGAGAATAATCAAGTCTGCGAAGCTTGTTTAAAAGGAAAACAAATCAGAAGTAGTTTCCCTCCTAAAAATATTGTGAACCAGCCACTTGGACTTGTACACATGGACTTATTTGGTCCTACTAGGACTCAAAGCTTTGGTGGTAAACAATACTACTTTATTATAGTAAATGATTATTCTAGATTTGCATAAGTTTATTTTCTATCAAAAAAGGATGATACTTTTGAAGTCTTTGCGAAGTTTTGCAAAAACATTCAAATTGAAAAAAGGTACTGCATTACATCAATTCGGAGCAATCATAGAGGAGAATTTGATAATAGAAAATTCGAAGATTTCTGTAATGAAAATGGGATATCTCATAATTTTTCATGCCTAAGGACTCATCAATAAAATGGAGTTGTTGAGAGAAAGAATAGAACTCTCCTTGATATAGTCAGGATAATGCTATGTGAAAGTGGTCTACCTTATGGTTACTGGGCAAAAGCTGTGTCTACTGCCTATTACATACTTAACAGATATCTGATAAGACCTATTCTCAAAAAGACCCTTTACGAGTTGTGGAAAAGAAGAAAACTGAATGTTGCTTACTTTCGAACATTTAGCTGCAAGTGTTTCGTATTAAATAATGGAAAGGACAATCTTGGAAATTTTGATGTGAGATTAGATAAAGCTATTTTTCTGGGTTACAGTAATGCCAGTAAAGGATTTAGAGTTTATAATAAAAGAACAAAGAGGATAGAAGAATCAATACATGTGGTATTTGACGAAGCACTACCCTTGACAACAGTAACTGATTCAGATGATGAAGAGTATCCTTCGGCTCATAAAAATAAATCACATACTTAGATTACACCTACAATATCTTCAAAATTACAAGATCAAGAAGGTCCTTCTGAAGCTAGGACGGAGCAGGATCCTTCATCTTAGACGGAGCCTATGCAACGAAGAACACCAAGAGAACGGAGAGGTCAAGATACACATCAGTACATTCTAGGAGACCCTTTTAAAAGTCTAAAAACTAGATCATCCTTCAAAAACAATTATGTTGCCTTCATTTCATAATTAGAACCAAAGACAACTGAAGAGACTTCTATTGATGAAAATTGGATTTCAGCTATGGAAGACGAACTAAACCAATTTCATAAAAACAAAGTTTGGAATCTAGTACCTCGTCTATAAAACAAGTCAATCATTGGAACTTGTTAGGTATTTCAAAACAAACTTGACGAAAATGATAAGGTGGTAAGAAACAAAGCTAAACTTGTAGTTCAAGGTTGTAATCAACAAGAAGGTATTGATTTTGATGAGACTTATGCACCTATTGCTAGAATAAAATCAATCAGAATTTTACTTGCCTTTGCATGCTATAGACACTTCAAATTATTCCAAATGGATGTTAAAAATGCCTTCCTAAATGAATATATTAACTAAAAAGCATTTGTTAAGCAACCTCCAAGCTTTGAAGATGAAAATTGTCCTGATTATATGATGAAATTAACTAAAGCTCTGTATAGTCTAAAGCAGGCTCCTCAAGCATGGTATGAGAGGTTAAGTAATTTTCTGCTTGAAAATTACTTTCAAAGAGGAAAGGTAGATAAAACCTTATTTATTAAGAAAAAGGAGAATGATTTACTCATAGTGAAAATATATGTCGATGACATAATATTTGGTGCTATTATTCAATCTTTCTGTGAAGAATTCTAGCATTAATATAAGGGGAGTTTGCAATGAGCGTTTTGAGAGAACTATCTTTCTTTCTCAAATTA
>JANZXP010043674.1:0-12002 GCA_027576715.1 Erythroxylum flavicans | reverse complement strand
CAAGAAAAAGAGGTAGAAGGGAGCTTTTGCATCAGCCACCTTGAGAAACACTAGAGAGAAATCATCGAGAGATAGAGTAAGAGAAGAATGAAGAAAGAAGAGGAGAAGAAGCTGACTCAATGTACTTCCCGGATCAAGAGGTTTACCAACGTCGCTGCCTCCTATCATCCATTTAGATTGTATTTCCTATTTAATTTTAATGTTATTGTTGTATAAGAATTGGATTGAATAGTTGAGGAAAGGATATAGAATGTTGAGGATGTTCTAAACTCACCTTCAGAATTTTATTCTTGAATTAATGAAAATATGATTGTTTATATGTTTATTGGATCTATTGTGGTTTAATCCTACAGTTGCATAATTTAATAATAAATTGAAGGGTGAATCGAATGAAAAACGATTAAATTAGACTAATGAAAGTTAGGTGATTTAATAGAACAAGAATTGAAACAGATCAAGAAACTGTACGAAGAGAGATTTTGCATATGTTTCCAATAGTTTATTAGAGAACTTCAAAACTAATTAGGGTTTTTGATATGTTGTAAATCGAGAGATTGCATTATAATCTGATTAGGGTTTATAATTTAGGGTTAATGGTTATAACTCGAGAGAGAGTAATCAACCCTAGGATACTCTAGAACTAACAATCTAATAATTCGTAATCAGTTAGGTTAGCATTAAGGATAGGTAAAATTCCTTGTTCTCAATTGATAATTTCTTTCGATTAATTCTTGGGTGTGTTGCAATTGTTTGGTAATTGGTATTTCATGTTTGATTCTTAATTTTATTGATTGAATTAAATTCTTGTTTTAGTTTCGTGCATCTTGAGTTTCTGTTATTTATTTCTGGCCTTAGATTTTAGGAATAGATTAACCCCCTCCTCGTAAGATCGACACTTTTGGTACTACGCTAATAAACCATGCACTTGTGAATTATCGAGGGTTAATATTAAAATTTACACACAATAAACCTGTGATCAGTAGGTATACTTCGGGAACCTTTACAAATACTCAACACAGATATCACATAAATGAAAAGGAATTATTATCGGTCATAAGAAAATGTCAAAATTTTCACCTTTCTAGAAAAATAACCACATTCCTCACATCCACCTAAAATGCCACTTTTGTTTCGGACAACAGAGTGATGAGAACTATAGAGGACTTCATAGATGCTAACCAGACGACATTATATATATATATATATATTGGAAAAAATGGTGGTACTTGTTACAAAGGATTTCTAAACACCAAACCAATACTAAAGTCACGCCTACTCCTTTGCACGGTAATCTCAATTAGCTCCAATAAAGCAAGATTTAGTCTTCTTATGTGATCATTGACCAATTAACTTGTTCTTAAATGCCTCACGACCCTCGCATTATTTAACTCTTACACTCGAGAAAGAAGGTAATGTCCATCTCAAGTTATCTTTTGGTCTCATATCTAAATCTTGCATCTCGTCGAAGATTTTTCCTAGCATGCACCAATGCAAGCAAACTCATCGAAAATGCCCATTTTTCTTGCCTACTTACAAGTCCTTTCCTTGTTCTGTCATCCCGAGTGTTAAACATTGGTGAAAGCTCTTCAATTCCTACATAATTCAACTATTAGGACTTACGAATCTAATAGTCCACCTGAAATGACGATGGAGAATTGTGAAGGCCCAATTAATTGCAAGGACCCATATGTGCTTCATTTGATGATAAAAATGGCAATAGAATACTTTAAGGACATACATTTTTATTGGTTTGGAAAAGCAACTCCTAGGGTTGAAGATAAAAACTGACATGGCATAGCGGCTTAGGCCTAAAGAAGGGAAGACTGCTGCATTTTATAAAGATTATAGGCAGTTTGTTATATCTAGCTCAGAGAATCGTACACTTAGTGTTGAACATATTTGGAAGTACCATTTAGGTGTCAATGCAAGGAAGAGGAAAAAGAAGAATGAAAAAGTTGAATTTGAGAAAACATCTGCAAATCAAGAGGTAAGATACCATTATTACCTATTATTGGAGAAGCTGTTAACTGATTCACTTCTAGTGGTTGACTCAGAAAAATCATTTAACAGGTGGAGGTATTTGATTTATAGTGGTGGTGGTGATGGATGCAAGAGCATGAATCACTATTTGTGGAGTTTCTTATGTGCATTAGCTGAAGCCAAGCACCTGAATATAACATTAGTTATGGATTTGAATATTTGTTTACATTCAATGTATAGTTCGTGGAACCAGTATTTGGAAGGGAAGGATTTTAGGTTTTAATTTGATTTTGAGTCATCATCTTGTAGAGGACTTCAGAATCATGACTGTGAAGCTTTCAGAGGTTAAAGATACTTCGATTATGAGGAAGTTTGGAACTGTTAAACATGAAAAGTATTGGTGTAGAGAGTGTGAAGGAGAGACAATTTTTTATATAGAAGCCATGGCATTTAATATGGAAATCAAGGAGGTTGATGGATATTGTGTTACCAATAGATTCAAGATTAAATTGGGATTATAATGCATTTCATATTGAGAGACAGGAGAAAGTAAGGAAGAAGGAACTTTGGCTCAATCTTGCCATAGATACTTCACCTAATTTGCTTCTTATAGCCTTTGTATAACCCCTAACCTTTCCTTTCGTTGAATAAAAATTTTTATTTTCAGATGAATAGTAATTTTTGGGGGATCCAACCTTGAAATATTGAAAAATTTTCCGAAATATTGAAATACCTAGAATAAGTATTAGAGTTTAATGATGCTGAAATGGACCGAAAATAAGACCAATTGATTGGATTTCAGGAGTTCCGAAAGTTTAGGACTAAAATGCCCTTTTTGGAAAATAATGAGTATTAATGATTTTAAACCCATTCGAAATTTTTTAAAGCATCTAATCGTTAAGTATACCTTAATTAGAGTATTTCATGGTCAACTTGATAATAAGACAGCTACAGAATATTTTTAGAACTTAATTCAATTAGTTGGTGAATTAAACTCATTAAAGGCAATTTGGTCTTTTTACATCTTGTTAGTGGATTAATGAGTCATCAAAGATGACCATTAAAGAGTGATATGTGTAATGCACTAAAGGAGTATAAAATGGAAAAAGAAAGACAAATTGCTTCACTTAGGAGAGTGATAATCGTAAGAGTCCAAAACAAAAAAGAAAAGGAGAGAGCCAAAGATGGATTTCGACCAAGAAGAAGGAGAAGAAGGAAGCTACCATTTTGATGGATTTGGCGTATGATTTAGATAGATCTTGATCAAGACTAAGTGCTTACCAAATACCCGAAAGATTAAAGGAAAAAGTGGTAATTTTTCCTAGCTCAAATATCTAATTTTTGTGGGTTTTAAGTGGGATGGATTCATTTAAAATCAAAGGTGATTTTTGAATTGCCATGGGGTAAATAATAAGCTTGGAAGCATTAAAGGGTTGAAAATAAGAAAGTAAACCAAGAAAATCAAGATCGAGAGAGTAGGTCATGGCCAAGGTTATTTAATGTGAAATGATTCAAAATTTTATTTTGATGTTTAATGATGTTCATAACATGGTTTTGATGCTAATGAAGTAAAGAAATGAAAAAGAATTTATTTGGAATTGAATTGGAAAAAGTTTAATGTAAAAAATGTCAAGTTAAGCCTTAAGGGCATTTTTGGTATAAAAGTAGGGTTATGATGTAGTGACTAAGTGAATGTGATTAAAGATGGTCATTAAGTGTATTTGCAGCATTGGAATTGTTAAATGAAGTGCTATGTTATTATTTGGTAAAACTTAGTATATAGGGTGTATTGATAGGTGTGCATTAGTATATTTTTTTTAGGTAATTAGCATGTGTTTTCTACAATAATTGTTGATTATTGTTCTAGTTTAGGATTCATTTTGTATGTTTTCATTAAGTTTGATTCTCATTATTGTTTTTGTGTGTTTAATGTTAATTGAGAGTAAGAATTGACTATTTTTATGTAGGAAGGAAGAGGGAGCAACTTAGAGGGTGAACTAAAGATCAAAGAGGAGAAGAAAAGAGGAGTGGAGCTGAGGCCAATTCCCACAATCATGGGAATCATGCCAATTCCCACGAGCGTGGGAATTATAATCCGAGACTTAATGTGGGGCTTCATTAAACCTATAGTTTTTGGACTATAAAAGAATAATGAAGCCTCCATCTTCAAGAGAGATGATATCCATTTGTAGAAATATCATCCTTGAGTGAAGAACATATGTTTGGAGCCTTGAGGAAGGATTCAAGACAAGGATCATCATCAAGATTGGGCAAAATAGCACATCAACACTAAAATTCCAAATTTCGACAAAGAAGAGAAGAAGTCTTTTTATTCAATTTTCTGTCACTTAGATCTCTTCTAGTCTTTGTAAAAAATGGTTGATTTAAATGTTAATGATGTTATTGAGACTATGTTAAGGTGATTTAGTTTTAAGTATTACTTTTGGAACTATTGTGTTGAACTCCTATTTTATTGAATTGAATGAAGTTGTCTTTGTTGATTGTTGTTTTTAATTATCATCTTGCAACAAATCGAGAGAGTGAGTGGGATGAAACTTATGTAGGATTGTACAACGAGAGTTGGAGACCTATAAACTAGCAATCATCACATTAATTGAATAGTTAGAAGAGAGATCTCGGCTAGTCAATTGATCACCCATAGGATAGTTTAATAACTAGTTGAATCGGTAGTCACTAGGTAGGTTGAAAGATCGTCCAATTGATTCTCGTTAATTCGATTAGGGATAAATAGTTACACCATGATAGAGGGTAATTAGTACTTTTAGAAATCTATTGTGAGACACAACTCAATCGATAAAATAGGAGGGAGGAAAAATAGGGAAAAAAGTAATCTCTAGTTTTAAGATTCTTGAATTCTGATTTTTCTGCACTATAGTATTGTCTATTGCTTTGCATTAATCTTTAAATTTTATTTTAATTTTCCAGATTATTTGCATCTAACAATTTTGTTTCTTAAACAAAGTTGTGTCTAAATTAAGCCGTGTCTAGGCATCAATCCCTGTGGAATCAATATTTGCTCTTTTTAACTACAAGTCACGACTTATTCACTTGCAGGTTTTAAGCATAAAACAAGTAAATAGGTTTTACTGTCAATAAGTTTTTGGCACCGTTGCCGGAGATTAATTGTTGAGTATCATGTTTAATTTAGATTACTTTGATTTAATGGTTTTTGATCATTTTCCTTGTGCATTTGCAGGTGCATGAACATAAGGAGCACACGAAGGACGAAAGAAGCTATTGAAGATGAATTTCCAGACATTAAGAAGCACGAAAGAGAAATAAGAAGGGAGAAGTGTCTAAATTTTTCAAATCAAGATATGGCTGAAGAAGGAGAGCAAGGAGGACCAGAGTGAAAGTTGATGGATTTCATGAGGCCAAGACTTAGTCCTTAAGGAGTGGCGAGACCGATAGTCTAAGCAAATAATTTTGACATAAAGCTGGCGCTACTCAATATTCTACAAAACAGTGTGCAGTTTTATAGGCTATCTAACGAGGACACGAACGCCTATGTTGCAAATATCTTAGAGAACTGCGACACATTCAGATTTAATGGAATGTCTGATGATGCGATGAAGCTGAGACTATTTTCATTCACGTTAAAGGATCGGGTTAAAGCATGGTATAATTAATTGAATTCAGGCCAGATCACGACTTGGGAGCAGCTCGCCCAAGCATTCCTCGCCAAGGATTTTCCTTTGACAAAGACGACGAGAATTATTAAGGAGATAATAAATTTCAAGTAAAACGACGGAGAATCTCTCTATGAAGCTTGGGAGAGATTCAAACAACTTCAAAGAAGCTATTCACATCATAACCTCCCGAAGGAGTTTTTGCTCTAAACATTCTATAATAGAGTGAATCCAAGCATAAGGGGAACAATTAATGTAGCAGCCAGAGGTTCACCGATGAGGAAGATGGTGGAAGCAGCTCATGATTTGTTAGAGGAGTTGGCAAGCAACAGCTACATGTGGTCAAGCGAGAAGAGCAGACAAGGACAAAAGGAACAAAAAGGTATGATACCTATTGACTCAGTTACTGCCTTGCAGGCTCAGATCATTGCTCTTACGAAGCAGCTCAACAACATGCAAGGACCATCTACCTCAACAGTGAAGGCAATGTAAGCACAATGTAAACTGTGTGGGGAGAACAATCATAGCTCAATGGAGTGTCTTTTATTAGAGCTGGCGGTACCGAACAGGTAAGTTACCTAGGCCAGCCGCAACGAGGTAATCATCCATATTCGAACACATATAATCCGGGATGAAAAAATCACCTGAATTTTTGTTGGAGTAATAATAATACATGTGGCCAACAAAGACCACAAGGATCGCCAGGATTCTAGCAAGATTGAATCAGAGCATTGCAAAATGGGCAAGTTTATGGAAATGTTTAGTTCTAAACTGGTAGCACAAGAGGAGAATCATAAAAGGATATATGCAAGCCAGGAGGAAAATCAGAAGAGGATGGAGGCAAAATTTGGCCTGATTGTGAAGAATCATGCCTCGTCGATCCATAACTTGGAGGTTCAAGTAAGTGAACATACTGATGCTTTATTTTCTAGAAGGAAGGGCAGGCAACTTATCAAGCAATACTGAGGTTATTCTAAGGGAGCAGCTCAAAGCTATTACACTTCGAAGTGGCAAGCAAATGGAAGAACCAAGTGTGAAAAAGGACAGCCACGAAAAAGTATAGAGATAGAAGAAGAAAAAGAAAAGGGCAGGCTAAATGTACCACCACCTCCGTACAAGCCCAAACTCCCATATCCACAAAGAGTGAAGCAACACAGGTGGATACCCAATTTTTCAAATTTTCAGAGAAATTGAAGAAGCTACAGATTAATTTGTCATTGGTGGAAGCTTTGGAGTGCATGCCCAAGTATGCAAAGTTTTTGAAGGATATACTCATGCACAAACATACTTGGGAAGACAATCAGACAGTTACATTGACGGAGAACTGCAGTTCTATTATTTCAAGTCAAATGCCTTCAAAATTAGAAGATCCAGGGAGCTTTACTATTCCATGTGTTGTTGGTGATTTTGAATTTTCCAAATGTTTATGCGATTTAGGTGCAAGTATTAATTTGATGCCTTTGTTTATTTTCAGGAAACTGGGATTAGGAGAGGTCAAACTAACTTCCATGTTGATTCAACTTGCCAATCAATCAATAAAAAGGCCATTTGGAGTTGTAGAAGACGTATTAGTAAAAGTGGACAAATTTATAATTCCTGTTGATTTTGTTGTGTAAGATTTTAAAGCCGATAAGAATTGTCCATTGATTTTGGGTAGGCCCTTTATGAATATTGATAGGGCATTAGTTGATGTGCATGAAAGGAAACTTGTGTTGAGAATCGGTGATGAGCAGGTTGAGTTTAATATGACAAAAATCTTTGAAGAAACCGATAGATGAAAATGTGTGTATGAAAATTGATGTGGTAAATGAGTGTGTGAAGGAGATTAAAGAAGGAGTATTTTTATGTAGGAAGGAAGAGGGAGCAACTTGGAGGGTGAACTAAAGATCAAAGAGGAGAAGAAAAGAGGAGTGGAGCTAAGGCCAATTTCCATGATCATGGCAATCATGTAAATTCCCACGGGCGTGGGAATTATAATCCGAGACTTAATGCGGGGCTTCATTAAATCTAGGGTTTTTAGACTATAAAAGAATAATGAAGCCTCCATCTTCAAGAGAGACGACACCCATCTGTAGAAACACCATCCCTGAGTGAAGAACACATGTTTGGAGCCTTAAGGAAGGATAAAAGACACAGATCATCATCAAGATTAGGCAAAATAGTACATCAACACCAAAATTCTAAATTTTGGCAAAAAAGAGAAGGAGTCTTTCTATTCAAATTTCTTTCATTTAAATCTCTTCTAGTCTTTGTAAAAATGGTTGATTTGAATGTTGATGATGTTATGGAGACTATATTAGGGTGAGTTAGTTTTAGGGATTGCTTTTGGAACTATTATGTTGAACTCCTATTTTATTGAATTGAATGAAGTTGTCTTCGTTGATTATTGTTTTTAATTATCATCTTGCAACAAATTGAGAGAGTGAGTGAGATGAAATTTGTGTAGGATTGTACAACGAGAGTTGACAACCTATAGACTAGCAATCATCACGTTAATTGAATAGCTAGAAGAGAGATCTCGGCATTAATCACCCATAGGATAGTTTAATAACTAGCTGAATCGATAGAGTCATTGGGTAGGTTGAGAGATTGTCCAATTGATTCTCGTTAATTTGATTAAGGACAAATAGTTACATCTTGAGAGAGGGTAATTAGTACTTTTGGAAATCTATGGTGAGACACAATTCAATCGATAAAATAGGAGGGAGAAAAAATAAAGAAAAAAGTAATCTTTAGTCTTAAGATTCTTAAATTCTGATTTTGCTGCACTGTGGTATTGTCTATTGCTTTGCATTAGTCTTTAAATTTTAATTTAATTTTCTAGATTATTTGCATTTAACAATTTCGTTTCTTAAACAAAGTTGTGTCTAAATTAAGCGGTGTCTAGGCATCAATCCATGTGGGATTGATATCTGCTCTTTTTAACTATAAATCACGACCTGTTCGCTTGCAGTTTTTGAACATAAAACGAGTAGATTGGTTTTACTGTCACCATGTATATGGAAAGTAATGTAGTTAAAATGGTTGATCATGTGTTTGGATGATGCTTGTCATGAATAGTGTTGAAAAATTAGAAAGAAAATGAAATGACAATATAAGTATGGTAAGGACAATTTGGCCTTAAGAGGAAATGTAGTTGTTGTTGTGAGTTGTTGAAGTTTGATTATGGTTATGGTGAATTAATTGGGTGAGATGGTGTTTTAAGGAAACTGATAAGTTAGAATGGGTAAAAGATGTTATTTAAGTAAATTTTGAAGTTAGATTTTGAAACGCAGAACAATATGTTAGCTTACAAAAGCAAGCGAAAATATGAATAGTGTATGTGTTACGCGATTAACTACTAATCTTGAATTCAGTTAAACAGAATATATAGTTTTAATGCCTTATTTTAGAATTTGGAAATAAATGTCTAAGCAAAATGCGATTTGTGTAGGTAAAGGAGAGGCATATAAAGCATGAGTGTGCTTGACGATAAGTTTACAAAACTGAGTATATCTTAATTGTTTTATTTGAATAAATTCTTTTCAAAAGAATTGATGACATGTGAATTTAAATTATATGATTATGAGTTTTATATAAATGATACATTACAAATGAATATTGCTAGTATAAGTTTACGTTTTAGCAATATATGAATTGAAGTTTGAAAGTTGAATTTTATACGATTTGAAGTTACATTGGAGTTATGTTATTGGTAGATAAAAAGGAAATGGTTTCTTTTAGCCTATGGTACACTGTTAGGTTTTATACATGTATAGCAGTTAACCTACTATGGCTAAGTCTTGTAGAGCCAGCTTTGTAACTAATGGTTAACTAGTTGCGAGTAAGCGAAGCATAACCAACTCCATAACTGCTGGTGTATAGTGGTTAACCTAGTATGGGTAAACGATATAGAACTAGCTCTGTAACTAGTGATGTAGAACCAGCTCCGTAACTACCGATATATAGCGATTAACCTAGTGCAAGTAAGTGACATAGAACTAACTCCGTAACTAGTGGTTAACTAGTAATAGGTAAGCAATGCAGAACCAACTCTGTGATTTTATGCCTAAGGGTACCATATGGCAAAAAAGTTAGTTGTAGGCTATATCGACTAAGAAAGTTCATAACAATAATGATGCTGCCACATTTTACTTTAAAAGTAACTTAAGAAAATTGATTTTATAAAGCATATATGTTTATATTGGTATTGTATCATAAGAAAAGAAATGAATTTTTTTAAGGGAGGTTTAAATTGTTAAATATGGTTTGCATAGAAAAGTTGAGCTTATTTAACTCACACTATACTTTTTGTTTCAAAATAAAACTTCCCAGGTGCACGCTCAGGGGCTTCAGTAGTAGGGACTCCACCTCGCGAGTAGTCAACTTTGTCACGTGTTATTATGTAGGCATTTTTTCCTTGTAAATAATTTTGGGAACTATTGCATATCTTTGAA
This sequence comes from Erythroxylum flavicans, assembly GCA_027576715.1. NCBI lineage: Eukaryota > Viridiplantae > Streptophyta > Magnoliopsida > Malpighiales > Erythroxylaceae > Erythroxylum > Erythroxylum flavicans. Next base: position 1,936 of record JANZXP010043674.1, on the reverse strand, counting down.
TATATTTTGGAATGTACATTTGTGTAAAGAATGCATGTATATGAATGTTTTAAAATTAAATGCATGAACATGTTTTAGCCTTTTTAAAACCATTTGATGTAACTATTTCAAGTTGCTTATGAGTGAACTTGATTCCAAATTTTGTAGTTAAGACATTGGTGTGATTATAGAAGTGTTTTAAACTTTTACATGGATTTGGAAAATTTTGGGGATGTCAAAATGCAGTCATTGTGCTATTGAAATTTTTAATAAAATGATTCACACTAAAAAGATTTACAAAAAAAACTCCACTGTTTATATTTATAAACGATAAGTCAAAGCTTTTTGATAGAAAGGGCAATAAGCTTAGCTCCACAAGAATTTTCTAGTTGGATCAGATTTCGACTAGAGGGTCACCGTGTGGTATCAAGCAGGCCGCTAGTCGTTTTAGGAGAGGGGCCTATCAACCTTGGCTAGCAAGATTGAAGATGGAAGGAATGTTTACATTACAACAAATGAACTTGGCTTATCCTTTTTTGATCCTTTTAAAGACAAGAATAAAACTTTTTTTCTTGATGATTACAAGGATCTTTGGGATAAGAACAATGACTGGTACTCAGAAATAATGCTGTCAAATTGACCTGCACCCGGAAAACTTGAAACTAGAAAGAAAAAAAACTTAACAAAGGGGTCCTAGTCGAATTTGATGGTTATATGAGGATCTCTATCGATACTAAAGTCTTCCTCAGAGAGAAAAAGCATATTGAGACACTTAATGATCTTATCGATGACTGTAAAGATGGTATCAATACTTTCAAAACATCTGCCACTTAATACTTACACATGAAGTTTTGTTACATGAATTAGTCTTCAAGCATAAAGATGAAAAGTTACACACACAAGAGAGAAAGAAATATTCGTGAAGAACAATGAGGAAGGAAATACGAATATTTTTCTTCAGGTTTGTCAGTGACATACATAGTGCTGGGCCTACCATAAAAAAGGCCCCATCAACGTGCGTAACATTGCCAAGCTTTAGGTAGCATTAATACACCATCAACGTGTGTGTAATAAATGGCCATCAATGTGTGTGTAATAAATGTAGAGAACGTTGGTGGAGTAATGTGGCAACTTCAAAGATTGATTAACTGATTAAGTTAACATTAACTTGTTATCCTTAAAATAGTTTTGAAGTATTTAGGTGTATTTTTACCCTCTAATTTCTTTATTTTCATCAACATATGCATATAAGGTACTCCAACTCAAAAATTGGCAGAAAAAAATTTCACAATTATGTCTTTTGAGTTCTGAGTGTAATTTAAAGGTAAAGTTTCTGATTTTTAATATATTTTTAGCTTATTAAATATTTAAATATATCACAATTAATTTTTAATTTGTCATTAACGTGGATATTAAATTAGCATTTTAAATCATAACATTAATATTAAATGATATTGTATTTATTTTTGTTTCTCCTTTGTATTTTTTTATTACTTATTATTTATAATGATAATTAAATATTAATAAATAATTTAATTTTCGTAATTATAATTTTCATTATACTTTGCCACAAGTAATTTAATAATTGTTGGATTTGTGTTCTTGTAGAGTTTACATAAGTTTAGTGATAATATGACTAAATCAAATAATTTAAGTTACTCAATTTAAAGACTACATAAATGGTTTCCTTTATTATAAAAATACGTATGATTCTATTAAATATGTCGTAATAAAATAATAATAATAATAATAATAATAATAATAATAATAATAATAATAATAATAATAATAATCAATCATTTCTACAGTTTATATAATAAGATAATATTTGATTTGGGAAACTTAGAATATTTAATAGCTTAGAATATTATTTACTATATTTTTTCCTAAGTATGTTAATTTCTTGTATTTTTAGAAATTAGTGTTTCTCTATCATTAAAATTTGCTCTTTGTTTTT
>JANZXP010043663.1:0-12002 GCA_027576715.1 Erythroxylum flavicans | reverse complement strand
TTTTATTATTTATAATTTTAAATTTATATGACTAATAATATATTTTTAATTATTTATACAACAATTAATAGTTTATTGAATGAATGGGCTTTTTAGTCAATTTGTCTCTTTTTAGCAACCGTAACCATACTTATAAATACCTATTTTTACGCTTCTGTAGTTACTAAAATAACAATCCCAAACAAATAAGTACTTGTTGAGAATAAATACTTATCATTTCAGTAGGTTATCAACCGGCACTGTAATAACAATTATCAGAAGGTTATTAATGGAAATTACAAAAGCACTTTCCTACCGCAACCATCTTTCTGCTAATCGATTTTTGCGATGGCATCGCACTTTCCTCTAACCTCCGGTTGTTCTCCCGTAAATCTAAACATGTGACTGCGTTTGGAAACGGCAGTAGATAAGTACTTATCCCCACCGCACCGTAGATCCAAATGCAGCCTAAGTCCCTTAAATGAATAATAATGAAGGCATGCGAGTATTTCGTGTGTTCATCTGAAATAGTGCATTTATATTCAAGTTGAAATTAACGAGAGTCAGAGATTGATAAAATGTAGCGCCTCGTTACCATGGGGTACATACCGGAACACCCTGAGGACATTCCAGTACATAACCTATGATAGTGGTGCACTACGTTCATTCACAACATTCACTTAACATGGCATCATCATTTTTTATTTTCTTATAAGACATCATAATGAAAAACATTATATCTTAAAACCCAAATTTCTCCTTTTATTTTATAAAACCAAATATTTACATTAACAATTTTCAATATCGTCTGAGTATGAACATCATCATATGCTAATAAAAAATACACTATATGAAAGAGAAAATACACAAAAAGATCTATCTAATCTTCCAATGTCAGCTGACTGATCTTTGAGCTATTGCTTCTTTTTCCCAAAAAGTACAAGACTATACTCCTTGTAGTGTCTCTTAGTAGCTAAAGTCGTCTCTCGGTCCTAAAAAATCAAAGTTGCAATTTTGGTGAGCTTTGCGAACTCAATGAGGTTACCATTATCGATGGTTCACTATATTCATGCAAGACATCACACATATAACATATAATTCACATCTTTGCATTTTGCATAAATTATCACATATCACATTCTCACTTAAGAGTAAGACATTTTTGCATTTCAAACAATCAAACATACTTATTAAAATGTATATGAAATGCTTATGTGACTTTTTTCCAATTATTACGTTGTTGTGACCAAGTGCCTAAACTGTCTTGTATCTATTGTGGCTACCAGGCTCATTTATATTGTTCCTTATCTGTTGGGGATACAGGGCACATTTTACATAGTGAGCCTTTGGCTCTTAATCATATTTGGAGCTTTAAGCTTGTTTTCGGTGGCTACTCAGGTCACAACTCTAATTATCTGATCATGCATTCATATATGGAATGCATCTCTCAAATCAATCAATCATGTCAAGAAGCATTTAGTTCGTCACATTCACATACAAGTGGTACTTCAATATCATATTCATGCATCAAGTCTCGGACCTTCATTATCCAGCATCAACATAATCAAATCACATTCATATTATCATTCAAAACATATTCTAAAACAAAAAATTAATTGTATGAAACCATCTAGGTTACTCATTGATTGCTCCCGAAGCTATTGCCTCAAAGTTCCAACAACGTCTGGATGTTGATGTTCCAATTGCTCCTCCATATCAAGTAATATACACATATCACACTTTTGCACAATTATAAGTGTTTGTTAATGCACATGTATGTATATGAAATATGCACAATGCATGTTCATGGCAATCCCGAGTATTGCTCTATTATTCTCGTCATGTAAACATTCGTATTTCCAAACTCACATAAGTATCATTTATACTTATGGTTTATACCTCAATAAAACAATTTTCATATAATTTTATAACTCATTTGATCATTCCAGATTTCTTTAAAAACAGACTTTCTGGTCAACTTTACATGATCATTATAATCAAGAAAATGAAGTAATTTCTCAACACTTTCTTCTAGAAAAATTTTCCCCATTGTCTTAAGTTTCTAATGACACCAAGATCATTCAATTTGGTTTAGTATTCCAAACGTTATACTCCAAATAATTCGGACTATTCTTCAACTATAACAGTATTCTGTACCAAACTTCAAGTCAGATTTTGGAATTCTAAAGATAGAATTGTAGGTCTATGTCTCTAGTTTACTCTAAATTAAGAATCATTCCATTTAGATAACTACAGAGCAAGTTATGTCTAAAATACCGAAGCATGTTTAGTGAAAATACTCCAGTTATGAAATTCCAGAACTCCTCATCAATTTCGTCCCAAATTCATCAATCAATCTCCTCCAAATGATTTCAGAAGATCATAATTTTTGGTCTAGATGTAGAACAATGTGTTTCAAATATGTTGATTCAAATCCCATTCCGCTCAACAAATTCTTAAACAAATTAAAAACCATAATTAACACTAAATATCAAAAGCATCACATATTCATGCATCTTCTTCATTTCTGCGTTTTCATCTTTCATTTTTTTGCACTTTAATTTTTTTACATTTCCCAATTTTATTTCACCATTTCAACTCCCATTTAACTCAAATCATCCACAAACAAAGCCAAAATCCCATATTAAAACTCAAACATTAAAATAGAAAATTTCACACATGTTATTCACGTTTTCCGCACTTTCATTTTTTTGCATATTTATTCCCTACACATTCTTCATTTTCTTCTTAAACTTTCATTTAAAATCACTATCCCATGTCAGAACATCATCTTACACCTCTTCCTTAACTCTAAACCCATTTTAAAATATCTCTAAAAACACTCAAAATAGAACATATTCTCGTACACTTTCATCAGGAAATGTTTTCTGCACTTCTTCATTTTTCTGCTGCACCCAGTACTCAACTTCAAGTTAAATTTTAAAACTCTTAAAGACAGAATTTGAATTGGATGTCTTCATGAAAAATGTAGCCGTATGTCTCTACTCTAACCCAAATTAAGAAGAATCTTATTTGGATAACTACAAAACAAGTTATGGCTAAAACACATAAGCATAATCAGTGGAAATGTTACTGCTACATTTTCTAGCACTCATCTTCCAATTTTCTAGATTTTACACCAAACACCACTTGTACAAAGATCACCTTTTCTACTTCATTTACTCTTCATTCTTAACTCCATTTCAACTCAATATCATTCACAAACAATTCATGATCTATATTTGATCATTAACCCAAAAATAGAACATATACATGTACACACATTCATCATAGTTTCTGCACATTTTCAACTTCATTAACACCTTCATTTCTCTTCTAATTTGTCATTTTAATTCACGTCATTTCAGGACATCACATAACTCCCTTTCCTTATCTCTAAACTCATTTTTGTTTCATTTCTAAAACCACCCAAGAGATACACGTTAAATATAATGAAAACAGAACATGAGACATTCATTTATAAATCAATTTTTTGCACTTCTTGCCTACGTCATTTTAATGCTCTTTCAATATCAAAATCAACTCTACATCAACTTATGAATTAATAATCATCATATATATAAAAAAGCAAAAAACTTATACATTCATTTTCTCATCCACGTTTTAGCATATACCCATCCTCATTTAACCCTAATCTATCATCAATAAGTTTCATTTACCAACCATGAAGAGAAATAACATGGTACTTACTTATTTAACTTTAAGCTCTTCAAAAATCTCCAAGAAACCCTATCTTTCCTTCATGCTCACGATCATCAACGTTTCTAGGGTGGGTTAGATTACGTTTCAAAGACAAGATGAAGAAGATCACAAGAGAGTAGCAAGTGAAAAGAGATAGCTAGGTTCAACATGAATGGGGTGAGAAGTGAGTATCGTGGATGGAGAAAAAGAATGAAGTAGTTGAAGAAAAAAGGTGGAGAGAAGCTAACGAAATTAGCAAGTGAAAGACAAAAATGATGGGTCTTTCACTTAATAAAACCGTGGGTTAGCAACTGGTGTGGTAACTTTTTGCCACTTGTCATATAAAGAATCATTCCACAAGTCTTCTAATTAAACTACCTATTATCACTTAATTACTTAGTCCATTGCACTCCAATTTATACTCTAATTATCTCCAACTTTCAATGACGTCACTCATTAAATCCCAAAGTCATAAATAAAAATTTCCACTGTTATTTGACATTAATTTCTATTGCTAATTATCAATTGTCCTACTACTTGGCATTTTTCCTAGTCTAAAAATACCCAACATTTACGAAAATTTTCCTAAAATTTACCAAAAGTTCTAAATCACTAAATACATTCTCCAAATCATTTTTCAACATATAAAAACCACAACTCTCAATATAATCACATTTATAAATAATTATAGCCAGAATATGTCAATGAATGCATGTACAATCATTTTCATGTGTACAAATACCTATATTCACATGTATATGTATGCCATATTATGCATGAAGATGAAATGAATTTTCTAATTTCTCAATAATATCTCATATTTACTATTCTAGTCTTAACATGGGTAATGAGATGTTACAACTGCTATAGTAGTAGCCTAGTTATTTTATTTTGACTAGTGTTATGACATGCATGTCAATTTTGGCACTATTGCCGGATAGTGCGGTGTTTAGCTTTTGTTATTGATTTTAATTAATGTTTTGTATATATTTGTTCGTAATTGATTTATTTTCATTTATTTCTTAATTCGTTCATTTTTATCATTTTTATAAAAAATTTTAAAATTAAATTTGATATGGATGGGAGTAATTTTTCTTTAATTCATATTCTCATTCTTATATTAATGTTTGGACTGATCAACCTAACTTTTATTATGAATGGGATATTAGCCAAATTACTTCCATGATAGTTTGCAATAAGCACAACAATTCCTGTACAGACTAGAAGCTTCCTATCAAGACTCAGGTACATCCTGATAAGAATTAGTTAATGTGTATGTTGCTAACACTTTGCAATTCCAATATGAAACAATTTCTAGAATCCAAAACTTGACAAGCTAGGCGGATCAATTGCTGGAAGCTATCAACCGCCTAGCATCATAAAGCAAAGAGATGCAATTGTATCAACTTGAGGTGTACCCAACGGATGTTTATACAGAAATTTTACAATGTGATGAGGAGCTTGAGAATTTTGAGGTCAAACCTCAACGAATTGCTTATGTAGAAGAAATAGAGGAGGAGCTCAAAGCAGAAAAAGACATATCTTTTAGCTCGGAGGTAAGTATTGTGTTACATTTTATTGTTGAGAATGACTCTTCACCTTTACATAGCATATTGGAGGAATTAAATAAGGAAGAAAAAGGCGAAGAGACATTTGAGATCTTTCTAAAGTGTACGAACTCAGTTGAGACTGAGAATTTGAGGATAGGAAACTGCTGTATAGGGATGATGATCAACTAAGGCTTTATCCCAAACAACCTCGCATGGACGTGGTGATAACTGTAGTACCTGAAAATTACATTTTTGTCACGTGAGGGGAAGGAGTCGAGCCAGCGACCCTAAACAAAGGCACTTCTTGGGAGGCAACCCAAGGAAAGTAAATTTCTTTTCTTTACATGTTCACATTACTTTTTATTTGCATGTTGTTGAATGAAAAACATACTACTAGTTTTACGCTCAAAACCATAAGTATACAGGTCATGACTGGTAGTAAAAAGCAGATATCATTCCCATAAGGATTGTGCGTAGGCACCACTTAATTTAGATTGATCTTTGTTTCAAAACCAAATTTTTTATTGAAATAAACTGGAAAATTAAACTAAATTAAACAACTAACAATGAAAAATAATAACGCAAAAATGCAAAAACTTGGAATTTAAGATTAGTTGTCCTAATGTATTAACCACCAATTTAACTATTTATTAAGTTATCTTTTGGGTAATCAGCTAATTAGCCATGACCTCTCTCTAACTAATCAATTAACTTTATTAATATAGGTTTATAGAGTGCCAATTCTCATTGTACAACCTTACAAAAATTACCCAACTCAATCTCTCAATATATTGCAAGGTATAATTTTAACATTCATCAAAAGCTTCATTCATTCAAATTAACAAAATAAGAGTTCAACAAGAAGTTTAAAAGTAAGCTCTACAAATAAATTAGCCATTTATGATGTCATTAACATCCCCAACAATCAAATAATCCATCATACAAATGATAGAAGAGAAAAAATGAAAGAAAACTATATGAATCAAATTTCTCCTCTTTTTTGCTTGAATCTAGAAAATTCGGCGTTGGTATGCTCTTTTCCCAATTGTGAAAGAAAAACCTTGATTCTCTACCTCTCTCAAGACTCTAAACCTACATTTTTACTCAAGAAGGAAAGTCTCCATCGATCCTCCTTCGTCCATAGGGGTTTATAACCTTAAATAGCTAAGAAAACCTAAAAAATAAGTGATCCCACATATATCTTTAGGTTAGACATCCCACGATTGTGGGAATTGGCATGAATCCCACGATCGTGGGTTTTTATGTTATAAGTCCTCCACTTCTCTTCCTCTTCTTAGTCTCTAACTTAATTAAAAAGCTGGCCACCCTCCATTCCTACATCAAATGATCAATTCTTACCCTAAATCAACATCAAATATAAAGAATAACCATGAAGATCAAACTAAAAAAACATACAAAGTAAATTCTAAAACACCATAATAATAACCTATTATGTAAGAAACACATGTCAAATATTTAGAAAAACACACACTAATGCACAACTATCAACTTCCCCACACTTAAATCTTTTCTTATCCTTAAGCAAAATCAAACATAACCAATCAATTCCATCACTTCATTTTCACAAAGATCGAAGCATGCATTCCCTCAAATTTTGGCCAACTCAAATGTCAAGTTACTACACATATCATGACTACTTTTCATTAGTGTACATAAGTAAACTCAACATATGAAACCATCACTCAAAGATAAGTATAGATGTAAAATGAATCTTCCTCATAGTTTCACTCATTTCTCTTAAGTGTTTGAAGGTGAGTATTTCACTGAAGCTCCCTATAGGAAACTACACTACCATAGGCTTGCTAATAGACCAATTCTCCACTACAATGGTTACATGCATAAATAAATCAAAAGGACTTACTTTAAGATGTAATGTGGTAAGGTTTAAGGTGGGTAAAAAGGATAAAGGGTTTAACACAAGCATTCGTAAAGTAATAAGTGGACAAAAGGATAACAATGAAAGGATTTCATGATGCGGATTGGGTAAAATTTAAAATTTTTAATCTGATAACAACAAGGATCGTTTCTGTTATTGCTAATTCTCCTTGTATTTTGTTTGCATCACAATCAAGTTTATATTCCTACAAGAGGGATTGTTAAACCATACCTTTGGTCTCTAACGAAGATTTATTCCTCTTCGGTTCACTTTGAATCCAAAACAAGAAGGACGTTAAGTTCGTTCTAGCGTTCTCTTCGTCCGCACCTAGCTTCGTCACCCTGTTTCTTAATCAATTACCCAATCGATAATTATTTTTAACAAGTTATGAGAGAACCAGATGTAATGTTCGTATAGCCTCAAAATATTCTTTAAATTCCCACAACATTTATGGCAATTAAATCAAGAACGATTTTAAAATAACATACTTAATTCCTAACCTCTTGGTACTAGAACAGTGATAACTTCTTCTAGCGAACTCCAAATTACTAGAAACGTTCACCATTAGATTCTACACTTCCATGGCTATAAAATTGTCAGGTCATTTGTCCAGAATGGTTATCATTTTCTCTTTCAAATTCCTGTTCAAAATCACCTTAAATTCTGTCGCAAATTTGAAGGCTATAATAATACATCTATTCTCTCTCTTCATTTGTTAAAATAAATTCTTTTGGGCTTGGGCTGTAAATAAATTTACATTTCATGAAATTTATATTATCCTCGTAATATAAATTTCAAATAAATTTATTTCTCGTCTAGGTTGTCACGTCATGTGACAATATTTTAATATGTACCTTTATTTTATCAACATGAAATCTTGTACACTGAAAATATATCTTCTTATTTCTCGTTCAGTTGGTATGACTTATATAGAGGATCTGAATTGTGTTGACAATGAAATACAACATTTTATTTCATAAATTGTAAGCGGTATTCTAGCTATACATTACAGCTACCCAAACAACATAGATTTTTAGTAAACCTTTTATGTAACACGATCTTTCTAGTAATGTTATCATTAACATTACTTATGTCCATTCCTTGCCTTATGATATTATGATTAATATACATAGTAAGACTTTTTCATCTTTGTATTATAATCATTTCTTGGTATCCATTAAGTAAATTATAAGTTCTAACTGTACCTCAGTTATATTGGATCCATTTATAATTCTACTTTACCAGGGGCCCCATAAAATATCATTACTTATTATTAATGAGTGGCAATGATGCTGTTTACATGTACCTTTTTCCCACACAAGTTATATATAAAGAATTATTATTTTTATCACTACTTGTTATAAGCAGCTTTTAATAATAATTATGTTATACATTTCTCATGTGAAAAAGATATATGTATCAATCTTGGAATCAAAGACACGATAAAAACATTAATGACACAAACACAATCCATATAAATTTTTTTCTATTAGGTATGTTCAATATATGAAACCTTTCATATATTCGCGTTATTAAATGATAATCCTTTATCAACGTTTACAAAACTACAACATACTCTTAATCAACACGACAGTCTTATATGGCATATTAGTGTCCCTGCTAATATCCAAGACCTGTGAAGATTTTAGAATTGAATATTCATATTATTTAGAGTTTTGTGGTTTAAGACCAAGTGCATCTTCTTGAAAACTTCTAAATAAATATAAAAATCATGGAACAAAATATAAATAACATTTAATTCATAAATATAACATATAAAAGCAATCATCTTAGATAACTTTTAGAACACAAATCTAACAAACAAAACATATTTCTGAGATACACAAGTGAAAATATACTACTACTTTGCACTTATTGATGCTACTAAAATGTTATTCCTTTTTTCTTGTCTTTTCTTTTCTTTTTTCTTTCTTTTTTTAATAACATGGAAGATGCAATGAATAAAACAGCAACTAAATGCAATGTGATTCAAGAGAAGAAGTATCACTCAACTCATCTGGGAAAAAAATTATAGCTAAAATCCCAAACTAATGCATCACTTAATACTTTACTAAGCTTATAAATAGGTAGGTTAATAGGGTTTTGGGTTTTAAAATTTTGGGGTGTTTTCAAGAAACAAAATGGTTAAGGATCAATAGGGGTAGCAAGGGATAACAAAAGGTAGATCATTTAAGCCAAGGGTTAACATAAAAAGGGCCTTAATCATCTCTATTACGTATGAATACAGTAAAATCAAATAGATTTAAAACAAGTTCTAAAGGTAATAATCTAAGAGAGCATCACACAAACAAAGAAATAAAATGACTATAGATGGAGTCATATAGTCTCAATCCTCACATTGGCTCAAATAAAAATTCATTATGCATCTCTACACTACCTCCTTGCTTAAGCGTCAAATTGTGAGTAAGCTTATGCAACCAACTATTTTTTATCACTCAACATGGTTCACTCTCCACCCAAGTAGCCTAATATGAGTTCAAGCATGTATTCAATCTCATTCCAACTAGCATGACAGAATCTTCTAGAAAAACAAATCAAAATGATACGAGTGTGATTCCATTACTTAACACAAAACAACATAAAACAACCTAATATGCCTAAAACATGCATCCTATTTAACAAAATGCAAACAGTGACTAAAATAAATTAAAACTTAAAACAAATTAAAATAATGCAATTGACAAAGCAAATGTCACCTCCCCACACTTAGAGAACACATTGTCCTCAATGTGACAAGGCAACCATAAAATAAGGTAAAATGACATCAAATCAAACAAAAAGACATCAAACCAAACAAAAAAAACATCAAACCAAACCAAAAGACAAAACAACTAACAATGTAAAAAGTTTAGGGTAAGAAAGCTCATAGAGATTGTGGTGGCGAAGGCGTTGGAGAAGGGACTTTAATATTACTCCTCTGGATGAACTTGAGAAATTTCTTCTTCATATACCGCTGCTACTTATGCACTTGTCTCATCTGGGTGTCGAGCTCATTAATTTGTAGCGTCATTTGTTGATGGTTAGAGGCCATTTAGTCGAAGATTTGCTGGAATTTGTCAACTTCTACTGCTGTAGTTGGTTCTTCTTCCACTGCTTCTTCTTGGGGCTCTGGGGGTGCCTGAGATGTAGATGGTCGAGAAGTGGCTGCACCCTTTCCCTTCCTGTTTTTTACTACGGTGCACATCTGAGAATTTCAAAGCTCCATATAATAGGGCTCCAAAATTTCACAGTGTCTCAAATAAGATAAGTCAAACATATCATATCTAGCCGTACGCACACTACCCACATCAGGATTATAATATAATGCCAAAGCAGTAACAATGTATAACATGCTAAAATAAGAACTTTTCTTATTAACACAACTCACAATAATTTTTTTTTCAAAAAAGAAACTCGCAATAGATCGAAAAATATGATAAGGGGTATTTAGTTTGATTTTACGTTCTATGCACTAAAGGAAGAAAAGTTCCTTAGCCGAGTATTTATTGCTTTAAGTTTTGTTAAAAACCATTAGGGACATAAATTTGTGAACAAGTAAGTGGTTGGTGCTATGAATTAAAGTATTTAATGCATTCTTAGAGTCAAAATTGGTTTTACCATTAAAATTTTCCAATAATCATCCATATAAAAGTCATCGTGATCATCCAAAACTTTAGTGTTCGATAAATCAAAAAGTGCACCAATGACAATATAATTAAGTTTATAAGCATGACCACCTATCTTAAACCAGAATGTATCAATTTTTGGATTGTAACGGACAGTGATGAAAATTTCTATAGCCATTATAGGATATATCGGCACATTACAACGAATTAACTAACCCCAACCAATATTTTCAGCCAATCTCTGAATGTTTTACCTTAATCCTAAAGTTTCTAAGAGTTCAAAATCAAAGTATCTAGGACACATTAATTCTCTATCCTTAAAGTCACGAAATTGCATACCTTTGTATTATGAAAAAATAGGGAATGGGGCACGAAAAGTGGCTGCCAAATCTGGTTTACCTTCTCTGGAGACTTGAAAGCATAGTTCATCGGTTGGTTTCCGAGCGAGAAGCTTCTTTAGACCCATTGGATGATAAAAATATGCAAAAATAAGCAAGAGATACGTGAGCACGTTTTTGAAAGAGAAAGAGAGAAAATCTTATAAAACCATTGGATTATTGAGTGATTAATGTGAAATAAGTGTAAAGGAATAAAAAATTGATGGAAAAAGTAAAGAAAATACTAAGATTTAAGTGAAGATGAAGGATTTGAGAGATTGGGAGAGTGGGTGTCATGTTTGTAAGGGAGAGAGAATGTGAAAAATTAAAGAATGAAGAAAGAAGAAAGAAAGGGGGAATTTAAAAATTTTCAAATCAGGGATCCCACGATCGTGGGAATCCCTATCATTCCCACAATCATGGGTTAAGGCTCCAAAAACTTTCTGGAGAGCCTTCCCACAGTCCTGGCAAACATATCAATTCCCACGATTGTAGGTTAAGGCTCCAGAAGGATTTTGTAGAGCCTTCCCATGGTTGTGGGAAACAACCCAATTCCCACGATCATAGGTTTCTCTAATTTTTCCAACTTCTTAACCCTTTTCCAAGGTTAGCATGCATTCTTAACATTTAAATAACCTCTAAAAACACCGAAATCACCAACTAACAAGAAATTTGAAGAGAAAATAGGTTAAAACTAAAACAAAATCCAAATAAACACCAAGAAAACTTAAATCAAACATAATCACAACCAAATAAATCAAGCAAACAAGTAAGAAAAGACAAACAAAAGAAAGGTAAACATGCTAAGTTAAGGTCATTAGCTTGACCATTCCACATGCATTCATGAAAAAGTGGAAGAAAGGAAAGAGAT
>JANZXP010043613.1:0-12003 GCA_027576715.1 Erythroxylum flavicans | reverse complement strand
GGATGTAATATACATCCTCCAAATATAACCTCTGACCACTAGGAAAGTCCAAGATAATTACTCTTACTGATCCTGCTGAAACATTGGATCCATCTACTATCTTGACTTGAAACTGGCCTTTATGTAGTCTTTTCCTTTGCTGGAACCACTGTAAAGAATTGTAAACATAGTTAGTGGTCTGAATCTAAAATCCAAGAATCATAATCTGCCACATTTCTAGTTCCTAACAAACTTAGGAAACCCATACCTTATTTGCTTTTGAGGGACTTAAGGTAGATCACACAGTTTCTTTTCCAGTGACCCTGCTCACCACATTGGAAATACTTTCCCTTGGTGTCTACTTTGGCCTTCTTTTTCATTGGACCCTTCTTCTTTGGCTTTCCCTTAGCCTTGGGCTTAGAAGAAGATGCTACATTAGCTTCTAGCCTATGAGCTTTGATATTGAATATCTCCTCCGTACTCTGGAGGGTATTCAGCAACTCACTCAAGGTGTAATCCTTGCTGTTGAGCTCATAGTTCAACTTAAACTGCTGAAAAGATGAGTTTAAGCTATTGATGATCATAATCATCTGTGTGTTCGCATCCATATCCGCCTCAAGCATCTCAGCCTCAGTAATCACAGAGATTATCTTCAGCATGTAATCTTGCACTAGTTCACCAAGTTTTTGTCTAAGATTATGAAAGTTTGGATAACTTTCACTATTGTAGACCTAGTCCTCACACCAAACATCTCATGTAGGTGATGGACCATTGCACTAGCAGTTTTCATGCAAGCAATTTGCTTTTCCAACATTCCACAGACAGAAGCTAGAATATAACACTTACAAGCCTTATCAGCATTTTACCATTGCTCATGTTGTTAAACTTGCTCAGAAGTTGAATTACCACCTAGAGGTGCAGGCTCATTGTCTGTTAATACCCATGAAATTTGTTCATATTGAAGAACAATGTCAAGGTTACGTCTCCATTGATTAAAATTCTATCCATTTTCCAATTTGTTATTAGTCAAAAGCAAAGTGAGTGGATTCATATTGTGGTTGATTATGTCTGAAAATATAAATTATTAAAACATGAGCATACTAGTCAATAATATTGGACCTTTGTATAAAATCATGATGCATGTATGCATGATGATAGAATTAACAAAACTTAAAAAAATTAAAACTTTATATGACGGTTATTTTTTAATCTATAACATACTAGGTGATGGTGGGCCATCTTATCCATTAAAAGAAAAACTGAGACCCTCCTACTAAAAAAACTACCAAGCATCTTCATGCCTAACTTTTTGAGAAGTGCCATGATTTGGTCCATATTTTTACCAACAGGGCTACGATGGGTAGATTATTGATAAAATATGTTGAGTGTGTAACCATTTGATTCATCCACTAAAGGTACTTACAAACCATGCCTCAGTAGGAGGTCACATTTGCTACCAATGAATAGACTTATCCTTGAAGAGGCTAAAACCATGCAAGATCTAGGTTTCATGTCCTCTGGTGGGGAGTAACACTTAGCTCGAAGGTGAGAACTGAGTCCATAATTATTGTCAAGACCAACCCTTCACCTTTGCCTAGTAGATCAGAGAAATTAGATAAGGAAGAAAAGGGTGATGAGATATTCCAAGAGTACAGGGTCTCAGTAAAGATTAAGAGTTTGAGGATAGGAGAGGCACTGAATGTGAATGGTCATCAACTAAGGCTCTATATTAAAGAACCTTAAGTTGAGAAAGCACAAGTGACACCTGAAGATCACAATTTTACACATGAGGAGGAAAACAAGGGGTCAAGATAGCAACAATAAACAAAGGCACTGCTTAGGAGGCAACCCAAGGGAAGTTCACTTCTTTTCCTTTACATTTTCACATTTGTTTTTTATATGTATGTTGGACCCCAAATTTTTCTTAGAATTTATTTTAATAAATTAGCAAGCAAGAACTGAAAATTTGAATTCTTGGATTAGAAATTTTTTTGGGAGTTAGTATATATGTTTGCATGTATTAAATGGAAATGCTAAAATAAATTAAGGAGTTAGTAGGAATTAGATTAAATATGGAAGGGTAAGTTTGGAAGATTAAAAGTTTATCTTAAAGAAATAAGAAAAGAAGAGAAGAGAGTCGTGTAAAATAAGAAAGAAAAATAGAGAAAGTCATAGAAGAAACTAGAAGATGAGAAGGAGAAACTGAAGCATCGAAAGAAAAAGAAGGAAAGAAATAAAAAGGAGGAAGAAGAAGAAAGCAAAAGGGTTCAGCTGAAAATTTTTAGGTATTCCCTATCTTTTATTCTTACTTTAGTAGAAGAAGAAACTAGTGATAATAGGTTATGTGCTAAAAAAATGAAGAGAGAAAGAAGAGAACCGAGATTTTTTTCTTAGATTTTTGCGTGAACCTTTAACTGGGTCTTAGTTCTTCTATCTTAGATAAACTAAGAGTAGATTAAGTCTAGGCTTATTTTTGAATAGTAGAGCTTTAGGGAAGTTCTATCCGTATATATTGTTTGAATAAAAATATGTTTGTTTGAAGGGAATCAAGAATATCGAAGGCAAGAACAAGAGCAAAGACAAACTTGATCTTGGAGTTACAAGTAAATAGGTGGGTAATAAGTTTATAGTTTTTGTGATGATGGGTTATATTATTTGATTTTGTGTGTATAAATGCTTGTCTTGAATCATTGTGAATGCAGGAAAAATGTTATGTGAATTTAATATCATGTTTTCTTTGTACGAATTCTGTTGCTTTTGTATTGATGAAAAACAAAAAACTTCAAGAAGCATGAAAATATGAATATGATATGAAATATGTAAGCTTTGGAAATTTGCTTGTGTGGGTAAGAGAGATACAATTCTGCTCATCACGTGCATGTTGACCTAAAGCCTTCTCCCGGCTACCCGCTTGTGGCACATGAGCTCTAAAAAGTAGACTCATTTTGTTCATGGTATAAACTTCGGTTTTGCCATTCTATTTTGTGGGATTCTCTCGAGCCATTATGTTTGTGTATTGGATCTTGAATTGTCGAACATAAAGAATAAATGAGTGTTATGGTTTGATTATTAAATGATTATATGGTCTGATTTGTGTGAAATGAATATATAAAATTATATATATGTATCTATATTCTTGATTGTGTGTGTGGTTTGTTATCGTTGGCTATAAACGTATTAGCCACTGAGCTTCCTAGCTCACCCCATTATCTCTCCACTCCTCAGGTGTAGAAATAGCATATCAATGTTGAACCTTGCAAAAACTTCGACTAGCTCTAAGAATTTCTATTTTTGTAACTAAGTTAGTTCATAAACATTTGGTACTTTAGAAACATATCAAACATGAGCATTCATGATTGTATTTTTGTATTATGCTACTGTGTTGACTCTGAATATGTAATTGAAGTTATGTATAAACTTTGCAACATCTGAGAAATGAAACTCTGTTTTGTTTGAGAAATGGCAGCAAGAGGTGAAGAATTTCTCTTTTGTATACGTGTAGAAATTATTCTTTGTAAGTGTCAATTGTGGTTGGGAATAAAATTGTTAGTTGTTTAACGGCTTTTGGATAAATATTCTTAAGCAAATGGTTAATTTGGGTCTTGTGATATTTTGAAATGGTGTATATTGACAGTAGAGAGAAAAAGGGGATAAAAATGTGTTCTGAATCTTTAATGAATAGTCTGTATTGATCGAGGCAGAATTAGACAATTTCTTCATGAAAGTTGTAGATCTTTCTTTTATCTTTCTAATGAGATAAAGTTTATAATTTTTAGACTTCGGGATTAAAAGTTATGATGATTTAAAGTAGGAGAGTGCAGTCGGGGTTGCACGATCATGCACATGCACGATCGCGACAACCCCAATTTTTTATGAATGTTACGATCGTGCAGAAGCACGACCGCGACGAACCCCCACTATTCACCAAAAGTCGCGATCATGCACAAGCATGACCGCGACTCCTCTGGCTCACGCCCGTGATTCCTTGATGTCACGACTGTGAAATTTTCAAATGCACGGTCGTGAATTTAATTTAATTTAATTAATTTGTTTGTTTATTTATTTGTTTTCACTCCCACCAAGAAATTTATTTCTTTCTATCTTGATGTTAGTTTTATATTTTTTTATTTCAAAAGTTCCCCCAAATTTGGCTCCTTGTCGCTGCAAAATAAGAATCGAGACCCGGGGCCAACATCTTTGGTATCAGAGCCCAAGGTTTTTAAGGATTCCTAGGCTTAGAATATGTTATACTATGAAATATATGATGTGTGATAAAATGTTTGTATTGCTAAATTTCTTGTTTGCATTATCGAGTTTATTAATTGCATTGAGTGACATGCATATCATGCATACATGAAGGAAATAAAATTAAAATGAAAAGTAAGCTAAATGATAATAATTTATTAAAGGAGTAAAATGCCACATCGTCGAAGAACACGAGGAGTTATATAAGGATCCGCTGCACCTGACTCTCCACCAAGGGAGGAGGGTATTGATGAGTCTAGAGCCCCAGCGATTGCTGAGGTGACCGTAGGGCAGGATAGCGAGCCCTTTCAACCACAAACGTAGGAGTCTCCTCTTCCTCCAGAGGAAATGCCTAATCTGTTTGTGTTGGATCGAAAACAAAAGCATGCAAGATTTTATTAAGCAGTAGATTTCAAAACTTTTTCGAAATCAAAACGCAACGAAAATAACATAACCAAATTAACATGTTCAGCTATACATGATACAACATAAGGAAAATCATTTACATAAGAACGAGGTGGTAGAAATATACCGATTCCTTGCTATAACTTCGACTCCTTGCTTTTGTATCCTCTCCAAATCCTTGCTATAGCTTTGACTCTTTTGTATCCTTTCCTTTGTCAATGTATCCTCTCCTTGTTGTTGTATCCCCGACCAATCTAATCTACCACTGGTTCTTCTTGGACAACTTGGTTAACAAGATACTTTTGTAGGAAAGGAGAAGAAGCATTTTGAGGAGATTTTTCTTAGAAGAAAGAAGCCAAAAATGAGACTCTTCTCATTCAAGTTTCGGCTATGCATATATGAGAGGAGAGTGTAACATCCCATTACCCTATGATTAGGGTTAGAACCCTAGGATGCTATATGTAAGAATTTATTAAGATTTTAAAAGTGCATTTCATGCATCATTTGGTATACACTTACATGTGAATAATTTTGTCACTCATAAACAAAATTGTACATGCATTCATTGACATTTTTTAGGTATAAGTAATTTTTATGTGATTAACGTATGAATTATGAATTAATTGTCTTGAAAATTTGAATTGGATGTATTAGAATTATTTTCGTAATTTTTTGTGACATTTCGGATATTTTAGAAATTTCTGAATATTTTGAGCATTTTAGATTAAGAAAAATATTGAAATAGGAGACAAATAGAAGTGTGATAATTAGAGTAGTAATTAATTGACAAATGGACATATTAAGGTGTGACATGTGGACAAATAGTTAAAAGACAAATGGTAGTCTTACATAAGCGACAAATGTAGCCCATGCATAGGAGACATGTGTCAAGACTTAAATGAGCCACCTAGTCATGTTTTTTAGTAAGAAAATTTCTGCCTTTTGTTTTATCTCCACCGAAATTCTCCACCATTAAACTTCTCTTCTTGCTCATCCATCTAACTTGTGCATGTTTGTGTTATTGGCTCATCCATCACTGAAACCACCTTGCAAACCTTTAGCCATTTAGGGTTTTACTTATTTCACTCTTCTTTCCCTATCCATCGAAACCTCTCATTTTGCTCTCCCCATTTCTGGAACTTTTGCTGAAGTGTGTAGTGTAAACCAAGTAAGTTTTATGATGGTGTAAATAATTTCTATTAAGGTTTTAAGGTTTGTTAATGAATGCATGCATAAATGGTGTATATTTTCATGCTTGTGGATTGATGCATGCGTGAATGGTGTTGATTGCATGTGTAGGTGGTGAAGGAAGAAGCAGATTCAGTGATATGCTTAACAAGATGAAAGATTGAAGTGAGTTGAAGCATGATATATGCAGTATTTTACTAAACACACATCTATATTTAGGGCATAACTTAATCTGTGAATATTCAAATTAGATGAAGTTTGATTTATAGTAAATTAGAGACATAGGAATATATTTTTCATGAAGAAATTGAAATTGAATTTTGTTTCTAGGAGTTTTGAAATTTAGCTTGAAGTTGACTTTGGGATTCTGTCATGGTTTGGGAATAGTTTGTAGTGTTTTTAGTATAACTTGCAAAATACTAAACAAATTCCACGAAATTAGATTCACTAGAAACTTAAGGAAAAAAGGAAAAAATTTTTAGAATAATGTTTTTCCTAAATTCTTTGTATTCCTTGTCAAAATTACCATGAAAGATTGACCCGAAGGTCTGTTTTGGGAAGAGTTAGAAGAAGTTGGAATAAAAGGTTGTGCACGATGCTGTTTGACAATTTTGAACATCCTTCATTCTTTTGGCTATAACTTCTTCTTCTGATCTCCAAATGACTTGATTTTTCAACCAACAAAGTCATAACATATTTTTCTTCCTCTCCATAAAAATTCATATCCATATGAAGTCATTCTGGAAAGATTTGATTGATGAATTTAGGAAGAAAATGAGGAAGTGAAGTGGAATATTTTCATTGAACATGCTTCGGTATTTTGAGTATATCGTGATCTGTAGATCTTTAAATTAGTTTATTGTTAATTAAGGTTAAATTAGAGTTATATGGATACAATTGTAATGAAGAAGTATAATTTTAATTTTGTCTCTAAGCATTTCAAAATCTTGCTCGAAATTGAGTTTTGACTGAGGTTGTAGTACTACCCGAGACAGAAATCATATCCTGTTGATATTGAATAAACTGTATTGATAGAATCCAAATTAGACAAAGGTTTCTTCATAAAGATTGCAGTTTATTCTTTTATATTTTGATTGGTATAATGTTTATAGTTTTTGGATATTGGAATTGAGAGATATGAGTTGTGCATCTTCAAGGGTATGATCATGTACTAGCCAAAAGTTCAAATGCACATAGTCTGTGGTATTGTAAGCATAACTCATAGAATAGTGAATCAAATTGTATGATTATTATGTCATTCAAAACTTAAGACACGGGAGAACAATTTTCCAGAAGGAAGTGTTACCAAATTACTTCACTTTACTGATAATAATAATCATACAACATAAACCAGAAAGTGTGTTTTTAGGCAAGTCTGGATTGTTAAATTGAGTAATGATATATGAATGATTATTGTGACAAAATTAATGATAAGGAACTCGGAATTGTCGTGAATATGCATTGTATGTATTCAATATACATGAATGTGCATAAATAAATTCATAATTGAGCGACAACATCCAGATATTGCCAGGACTTTAAGGCAATAAGCTAAAGGGAGCATCTGTGAGTCAACCTGGATGATCTTCCTAGGATTGTTTGATTTATTCTATTTAACTTTCAATTATTGAACTTTTGTGATCTGAATATGAATTCCAAAATTTAATAGTTTGAGGAGTTTAATGATCTAGAATGTATTAGAAGTGCTATATTTGCATCTGACATTTGAATGATATATGTTTGCCATTGAGTTCTGAATGCTCAACGAAAGTTGAATGCCAGACTAAGGTCTGATGAATATAAGATTCTGCCTGTGCATCATAAGTGAATGCTATTCATGGCATATTCTGTTATTTGATGCATTTCATAAAATGCATGCTCAGATAAAGGCATTGTGATCAGAGTAGCTAGTTTGAAAGAGCTATAAGCTCAGTATTCTACACGTAGAGCTCTGCTCTGTGATTTTTATTCTGACTGAGCCCATTAGTCCAGTATCTGTTTCTGTATTTGAAAGGCACTCGGTCACAATAAATAATAACAAATCTAGAGTCTCATATGCATCTACATTTGAACATTTATGATTATGAAATAGATGCTTGCGAAATCCTTTCTGAAGTTATGATGTGAAAGTGATATGTCATGATAATGTGTCTGATTGGGATGTACAAGTTTTGAAAGAATGTATGTGATGTGTATGACATTCTTTATTTCTTATTGTGATTGTTGGTTATATGATATTTGTGTTTTGTGGCTGTAGCGAGATCATTAATAATGGTTCGCTTATTGAGTTCGCAAAACTCATCCAAAATTGCAACGTGATTTTTCAGGTACGAGACAGAAGACCTAAATTTCTAAGATCTTCTAGAAGAACTTTTTGGACTAGATATGGCTCAAATGTCTCTTAGCTGGCAATCGAGGAGTTATAGTTGTTTTTAAGTAGTTAATATATGCCATGTAGAACTTGTGTATATCGGTTGTAAAGATTGGTTTTTGATGACTGAGTGTAAACTTTTATGAATGAATGAAATGCGAAGTTGAGGTTTTTAAATATTGTGTTTCTGTGACTTTTACATACATAGTTGTGCCATAATTAAGTTGGATATGTTGCCATGTTATAAAGTGAAGGTTAGATACTTGATACGTCATTATTATAGAACTTTTACATACATAGTTGATGCCATAATTAAGTTGGAGATGTTGCCATGTTATAAAGTGAAGGTGAGATACTTAATACGTCATTATTATAGATTATATACTGGAATGTCCTCAGGATATCCTGGTATGTAATTTATGGTAGTGGGGTGTCACAATAAGAACGCAATTTTGACATCAAGTTGTTTTTAACTGCAGGTCTAATGCACTTACTATGGATGGAATAACCCGAATGATTTTATGCTTCACAAATGGTGAGAACACTTCATGCTAGTCAATCCTTTCCTTTTGTGAAAAACCCTTGGCCACAAGCCTTGCTTTGAACCCGGATGATTCAACTCCAGGAATGCCTTCTTTCCTCTTAAGCACTCATTTGCATCCTACTGGTTTCACACATTTTGGTATAGGTAATAGCTACTAGGTTTTGTTCTTTTCAAGAGACTGCATCTCTTCATTCATCGCAATAAACCATTATGATGCTTCTCTACTCTCAATTGCCTTATTATATGCTCTAGGTTCATCAGAATTAATATTCTCTTTTACTATCAAGGCATATGCAATAGAGTTAGTATCAATAATACTAGCATAATCAACATACCTTATAGGCTTTCTGATTTCCCTCCTCTTTCTCCTTATTGCTATACATTGTGAATCTTGCTCTTCTTCTCTATGCTGTTAAACAGGATCTCTTGTAGTCCTGTTTGGCGTTTAAATTTCAAACTCCACCTTCTAATATAGTAGATTCATCAAAGGTCACATTTTTGCTAATAATAAATTTCGGAGTTCTATCTTTTTCTGCACACCACAGTTTATACCCTTTAACTTCGGTTGCATACCCTAGAAATATGCATTTCATTGCCCTCGTCTCCAGTTTCCTATCATTCATATGAGCATAAGTAGGACAATCAAATATATGCAGGCCAGAATAATCAGAGGAAAAATGAACCATACCTCTTGAGGAGTCTTAAAATCTATTGCAGTTTATGGAGATTTATTCACTAGATAACAAATAGTGTTAACTGCTTCAGTCCAAAATTGGTTTGATAAGCCAACATTTAGCATCGAGCACGTTGCAGGAGTGTTTGGTTCATGTGTGTGTTCTGTAACTCCGTTCTATTGTGGAATATGTCATACAGTGTGGTGCCTCACTATACCTTCTGTTTTGTAGAATTCGTCAAAAGGTACATTGTAAAATTCCAACCCATTATATGTTATTAAGTTTTTGACTTTTTTTCCGGTCCATTTTTCAACCATAGTCTTTCACTCCTTAAACCTCCTAAATAACCCATCCTTGGATTTCAAAAAATACACCCAAACCTTCCTAGAGTAGTCATCAATGAATATAACAAAGTACCTACATCTGCCATAAGATTCAACTGGAGAAGGACCCCATAAATCTTAATGAACATACTGAAGGATTTCTTTCCAAGTATGTTTGCCAGAGCTAAACTTGACTCTGCATTACTTTCCCATGAAGCAAGCCTCATAGAACTTTAACTTTCCAGTCTCTGCTCCATCTAACAATCCTTATTTGCTTAATATTGCCAACCCTTTTCACTCATATAACCCAGTCTATAATACCATAACTCTGTGTTGTCATTATGCTTCTCTAAGGACTGACATACTGCCACTGTTCCTGTTATTGAACTACCCATCGGAATATAAATTCCATGTTGTAGTTTGCCTTTCATCACTACTAAAGCACCCTTTAGAATCTTCAATTGTTCATCGCCACCAAAGAAACCATACCCTTGTTTATCTAGGGTACCCAAAGAAATCAAATTCATACGCAAATCAGGAACATACCATGCATCAAGTGTTCTGATAATTTCGTCATGCATCTTAATCTACACCGAACCACTACCCTTTACACTAAGCTCCTTTTTATCACCCAACTTTACTATGGCATTCCACTTCTTGAATGAATGAAACAATTCACACGAGAAAGTTATGTGATAAGATGCATCAGTGTCTATGACCCAAGTTTTTATAGAACTAGAAGTACTGACAATCAAAATATCATTGCCCTCTCCTTCATTGGAGATGTCCTGTACTAATGTAACACTACCACTACTACTTGATTACTTCTTCTCGTCTCTCTTCTTTCGATGTAGACAGTCCATCCTGATATGCCCCTTCTCTATACAGAGAAAACACTTAATTGCTTTAGCCCTTGATTTGGAATGTGACCTACCTCTCCCACTATTGTCTCTTTCAGTGTTCCTACTCCTGCTAACAACAAGACTTGCTTATGCACCATCTTCACCAAAACTAGAGACCTTTCTCCTTAATTCTTTAGACTACATAGCATCCTTCACATTGCTAACAGAAATAATATCTCACCTATACAACATAGTATCAACAAAATTGTCATATGAATTTAGTAAAGAACACAAAAGAATAATAGCTTGATCCTCATCATCAATATTAGCCCCAACGCCTTGTAAATCTAAGAAAATTTAGTAAAGTTATTAAGATGATCTTTTACCTGCATACTTTCTGTCATCCGCAAGGTATAGAAACATTGCTTTTGATATAAACAATTCGTGAGAGATTTCTTCTAAAACCTACTTTCCAATTTCTCCCACAATCCCGCAGCAGTTGCTACATGTACCACCTCGTGCAACACTTCATCGCTTAGACTCAATAGTATTGCTGCGCACCTTCTCCAGAATTTCTTTCTTCTCCACTATCAACAGTTTCTCAGGCAGTTTACCTTCTCCATCTAGCATCGTCGGACATCCCTACTAAACCAGAAGAGCCCTTATCTTAATCTTCCACATAACGAAATCGTTCGACCCTTTGAATTATCAACATCAAACTTATGATTCATCATCTTCCTAAATAACAGATAGAACAACCTCCCAAATATTGCAAGAAAAATTTGAACTTTGAAAACAAAATCCGAAAAGAATCTTTTAAAACCTTACTATGATACCACTTATTGAGAAAAAATGCCACGCAATAGAGAAAAAACATAAACAAAAAATACACATGATTTACCTAGTTTGGTCAATGTGACCTACGTCCAAAGGCAAAGAAAAAGCAATCTTTTTCTATCAGAGAGAAATGTTACAAGGGATAAAACCCTAGAATTGAATTCATCATATATATACCTAACCAGTTTGGGTCACTTCAAAAAATACAGAAATTGGGTCAGGTCCATACCGCCCACTGAACTCTTTTTTTTCTCCTTTCAGGTCAGTTCATGACCTGTTTATGGTTCACCGAAATTCAAGGCACTCAACACTATCCATTCGATTATTTGATAGACGTATCATATTAAATTATAAAGGAAATAAATTGGTACTTTCCCTACCCATTAGAATTTAAAGAAAACGAATATTAACTAATCTTTTAAAATTATCTTAAAGCAAGAAGAGATTAAGGAAAAGAAATTAATTTATTCATAAAGAAACAAGATTGTGAGATATTTATGTGTCATATAATGAGAATAATATGAAGTTAATGATTATTTTAGGTAATTAAATTTATTTTCCTATAAAAGTTTTACAGTAAAACCTCGTCAGTACA
>JANZXP010043592.1:0-12006 GCA_027576715.1 Erythroxylum flavicans | reverse complement strand
CATACATGGTATATCAAGAACTGGTGAATAATAGGGAGGATTGGCATTCTTTTCGTCATCCTCTTTCTTCGTGTCTTAGTCTTCAATATGGTAGGTTCAACTTGGTGTTCCCTATTTCTTCTAGCTTTTCCCTATCCTTAAGTGTGATAGCCTTATATTGTTTTCGTGGATGTAATTCTACATTTTTCAGAGAGTCTTTCACACTTCTCTTGCAAAATTCAAAAGAAAGATGTCTCACTCAAATCTCTAGATTATGAATAGACGAGGCATGATTTTTCATTACTTGCTCAATTTTCTCTTCTAGTCTCTTCTGGCCCTCTTCAAAGGATCTTGTCTAATTTAGAATCCCATAAACTGGACTCATCTTCCTGAAATCCTAATAGGTCTTGATATCTTAAATGAGTCCTTACAATTTTGGACCAATATAAATTTAGGTGGTTCTGCCACTTCAAAATGTACATGTGCCAATAAGGATCATTACTTCCCCAACCATACTATGCCTTATTGTAGTTCGCAAAAGTTCCTTGCTCCTTATAATATCTATCCTTTATCACTGTTCTTTCCATTTTTTCTTGGCATCTAGCTCTTCAGATGTCTCATTTTCACTCTAAGATGTCTTGATGTGTCTCTACTTTACACCCCAACTTCTGTCTGTATTTTTTTTAACATAAAAGATAGTGAAAAAGCCTTAGACTAAAGAACTAAACTAATCACCTCCTTAGCAACAATACCAAAAACTTGATCAAGTTGTTTCAATATGTGTAAGTTTCAATTAATTAACTTCAATAATTTACAAGCACACGGGTCATTCATGTAATACCTAAGGTGTCAATCCCATGAGGAGGGATAATCTAATCCTATAATATAAGGTCAAAACAAATCACAGAAATTCAAAATGTAGTGAAACTAAAACAAGAATTCAATTCAATCAGTTAAATCACTTCAAGAATCAATCACGAAAATATTAACAATTTAGCAGTTGCAACACACACTCAAGACTCAACCTAAGGAATTGCCAATTGAGAGAAAGGAAATTTTACCTATCTTTAACGCTAACCTAATTGATTATGAATTACTGGATTATTGGTTCTAGATGATCCTAGGGTTGATTACCCTCTCTTAAGTTATAACCATTAACCCTAATTCATAAAACCTAATCAGATTATGGAAGTTGCCATTTCTCAATTAACAACCTATCCAAAACCCTAATTAGATCTGAAGTTGTCTAATAAACTATCAAAAACCTATGCAAGATCACTCTTTGCATAATTTACTGATTTTATTTAATTATATTTCTATTAAATCACTTAACTCTCGTTAGCCAAATTTAATTATTTTTCATTCGATTCACCCTCTGAATTTATCACCGACTTATGCAATTTCAGAAATTAAATCAGAATAAATCTAAATAACACATAAAGAATTAGATTTCATTAAATCAAAGATAAAACCCTAAAGGTGAGTTTAGAACATCTTAACATTTAAAAATCCTATCATCAACTACTATTCCTATTTCTATACAATAATAAAATGGAAAATAAACAAGAAATACAATCGAAATAGCTGATAGGAGGTAGTAACGTCGAAAAAATCCTAATCCGAAAAGTACGTTAAGTCATCTTCTTCTCCACTTCTCTCTTCCTTCTTCTCTTTCTCAATCTCTCGATGAATTCTCTCTAGTGTTTCTAAAAATTGTCTAATGTAAAAGCTTCTTTTTTTTGTTCTTCTTGTTCTATTTATGTTCTTTTGAATTTAGGGTTGAACTAGGATTTTTTCAGGGTTAGAAAGGTCCAAAATATCCCTTGAAATGCAAAGTTCAGGAGTTGTTGCCTGTTTGCCTGATATAGGCCATAACCGTGGCCCTATAAGCCGCGATCGTGGCCTATATCTAAGCCTTCTATCTCGATCGTGGCATGTTTTGGCCTGAATGTCTTTCAAAGCTCCTTCATTTGTTGATATTGACCCTGAAAGACTAGCAAACACATCAAGGTATCTTAAAAATATATTATTTAAGCTCAAAAGCTTATACTAACCCATAAAACACTTAAAACACAAGCAATTAACTAACTAACAAAATTCTAACCTAAGGACATACAAATGATCAAATTAATGGATAAACACATATCAAACTATGCCCTAAAACATGATGCAATTTACACTTACCAATCTGGAATAAGTGAAAACAACTATAATTAGAAGACTTTAATAAATAATACACAAGCATACTCTATCAAATTCGACAGATAGATAAAGATATTTAATAGTAGGTTCGAGCTTATATGCCTGATTTTAATTAAAGAAAAAGAGTCATTATGACTTAAATATGTTCAATCGAGACATTAAGTCTAGTTGGTTATTAAAATTCATTGAACATGCATGGTACATGACACATTTATAAATGTGCTTATTCATGTGAATGTATAATGTAGTAATGTAAAAATGTATGTGACTGCATATAGAAGAGCATGTTGAGCAACCGCTTCCAGACATTACTGGGACTTTAAGGTAATAAGATAAAGGGAGCAATTGTGAGTAACCTAAGATGGTCTCACTATGATTTTTTATTTATTAAATTATGTATTGAATTGTTATATGATGAGTATGTACTGATTTCCAGACATTTAATGTCTGAGGCATTTGATGCATGAATAATACATTAGAAGTATTCCTTGAATGTAAATATTCTTAACTAGTATGTTGAATGCCGAACTAAAATTTTGATGACAAATGTGAATGTGACAGAATGAGCATAATGATTAAAAACGCATGGTGCATTTCACTACATGAATGTATGAAACATAAAGGCAGTTGTGACCGAAGTCGCAAGTGAAAAAGAGCTTAAAGCTTAGACTGTGGTAAGAGCCTCTGGCTCGCCATATAAAATGAGCCATATATCCCTAACGAATAAGGGATAATATTAATGAGCCCGATCGGTTTCAACAACGGATATGGGATAGTGAAAAGGACACTCGATTACAACAATGTAATAAACGAATGTGAGTCTCATGAACATTGCATATACATAAGAATTATATGATTTGAATGATTGCAATTGTAATGTGTAATTGAATTGAATAAAAAATGTGAACATATATGTACAAAGTGCTTTATGATGACATATGAGAAATTAAATGTTGTGAATTAAGTGATTGTATATGTTGATGTGATATGTGTGATATGAGTGAACCATTAAGGATGGTTACTCAACTAAGTTCACAAAACTCATCAAAATTGCAACGTTGACTTTTTAGGTATGAGAATGATGACTTAGCTTCTAAGACCGCTTAGAAGAGATCTAGTGCAACTTTTGGATATAGATCATAGCTCAAAGGTCAGTCAACTGGGATTGAAGGATTTAGATAATCTTGTTGTTAATTCCTCATGTATGTAGCATACTTTGTAGACAGAGCTGTAAACTCTGATAGGTGGTAATTGCAAAAACACAAAAGTTGTATGTAATGCTACATTGAAAATTATGGTTTATGAAATGAAATGAGGATTTTTTGGCTTTTAGACATTGTGATATTTATGTTTTAAATTATGATGTCATGCGATATGTGAAAGTGATAAAGTTGGCACACCATTTTCGTCGGGCATGTGCACAGATGTCTAAAGGGTTTATG
The DNA here is from genome assembly GCA_027576715.1 of Erythroxylum flavicans. Taxonomy (NCBI): domain Eukaryota; kingdom Viridiplantae; phylum Streptophyta; class Magnoliopsida; order Malpighiales; family Erythroxylaceae; genus Erythroxylum; species Erythroxylum flavicans. Next base: position 8,383 of record JANZXP010043592.1, on the reverse strand, counting down.
TGTACTCGTCGAATGGGAGTGGGGTGTTATATAAATGGTAGTAGAAATTTCGATAAATGACTTTAGGATTTAAAGACAAATGTTGTAGAAATTTAGGAGACAATTGGATTAGAAATTAGAGACAAATAGACTAGTTGTTAAAAGAGGGCCAAATGGAACTATAGGGAGTTGACAAGTGGTAGTGACAAGCGTCACCACCCTTCATCCCTCACCCCTATAATATTTTCTCAAGTGAAAGACTAACATTTTATTTTCTTTCACTTTTTAATTGCTATCAGCTCTTAGTACATCTCTGTTCTTCATTTTCTTTATTTTTCTTTATCTATGATATTCACCTACCTTTATCAACGTTGAAACTTACTTTCATCCATCATTTGCTACTTCCATTTTTTTGTCTTCATCATTTTTCACTAAAGACCTTACCTTTGCACCTCCATGTTGATGGTCGTGTGATACATGGAAAGCTAGGGCTCAAGTCATTTTGAAGAGCTTGGAGTTTTATCAAGTAAGTACATATTTGATCTTCATGGGTTGTTTGAAATGAATTAAAAATGGTGACTATTTTGAGATTTAATGACTATGAGAATGGTGTTGAATATATGTGTGTAGCATGGATAAATAATGGACATATCCATGTCTTGCTTTTGTGTTTATGATGAGTAATAGATTATAGAATGTTATAACATTGGATTGATAAAGTAAATGGTGTATGAAAGTGTGCAAAAATGTAGATGAATGGGTGATGAACATATTTTAAAGTGCGAGTGAAGAAATGAGCACATAGATGTCTTGTTTTAGTATAAATGATTAATAGTGAAATTGTTGTTTAAATGAGAGTTGATAATTGACAAAAGAAGAGATGTGTATATGATCAAATTTAGTGTATAGATAGAGTGTAGAAAACTGTTGGATGAATATATACATATGTTTTATTTTGAGGATATGAAAACCATAAGTTATAAGTTGTTAAGTGAGGAAATAAAATGAGTTTAAAGTTAGAGAAAAGGCAAGTGTAGTGTTTTGAAAAGAGAAGGAATAAGATGATAGTTTAGAGCGGAAGTGAAACTAATAATGGAATTTAATGTGGGCTGAAACATTGATGAATGAATGTATACATTAATGTTCTATTTTTTATGATTAAGGAACAATAATGTATGAATTATTTGATGAATGATATTGAGCTGAAATGGAGGTAAGAATGAAGAGGAAATGACAAAAAACTAAGCTAGAAATGATAGACTAAGCATAAGATATGTTAGATGTTACTTGAAGGAAATGGAAAAGTTGGAAAATGGGAATGACTTTCACATGAAATATGTTTCTTTTATTTGATGTTTGGAACAACAAATGGCAAGGTACTCTCCTATGATGCATTTAGGCTTGAATAAATCTTGGAATGAACTTATTTTGATGATGGAATAAGGGATTAAATATGTGATTGCTTAGGCTGATAATTGAGGTTATAATTAAGGAAATAGATTGAGATTAATAGGCGCAAATGGATATATTTTGGGGTAAGAAGTATAAATTTCTTTGTGGATGTAGGATTAAGGTCATTTAAGTATTTTTTTCGAAGAGGACACCGAGTTCTACAACTTCTGTGAAGACTCTAAGGAGAGATTTTGTTGTCTAAAGGGTCAAAATTGCACATTTTTGTAGATGTCCAGTGAATGTCTACCCAGTGGACATGATATCCCTCCAAACAGACATGAGCAGAGCTAGAAAGCTTTAAAACCCGTGTAGGTCTACCTAGTGGATAGGAAGTCTGCCTAATGGACATTTACTGGCCATTTGGATTGAAATTGCTTCAAAAGACATCATATGTTTGCCCAATGAACTTAAGGTCCAGCTAACGGACATAGATCTGACAAAATTATTAGAATGACAATGTGAAATAAATGAAAGTGATCTTACAATTTGAATAATTGAGGTTTAAACCTAAGTTTAAATTACACATATATGAGTGTTGGATTACGAATGATCATGAGATGAGAAGTAAAGAAACATACAAGAAATAGTCAAATTGAGCATGCCTTATACATTAAGCAAATACATATGTGTACAATTTAATGTTTATATGATTATGCAATTAGTAAAGTGTGTCTAAGGTGAATATTGCATGAAGTTGATACACAGGATTTAACATCAGCATCCAAACGTTTCCAGATTATAGAAGCAAATGCTAATTTGGAGCATACTGTGAGTCGACGTAGATGATCCTATATTAATTGATTACTTTGTTTTAAATTTTGTATCAATTTATTACTGATATGAATGTGATTTTTATAATTTCGGACATTAATAGTTTGAGGAGTGTGATAAATGTGAACATATTGGAAGTACTTATTGAATATGAATGAGCAAGGAATAAGTGATTCACAACATAATTGTTGAATGCCAAACTTAGGTCCACTGATATATGAAAGTGAATGTGTAAAGTAAAATAAACTGACTCATTGAACTTAAGTGATTTAGTGCATTCCATTACATGAATGCATGATCAGATAAAGTCAGTTGTGATCGGAGTAGCCACCGAAAAAGAGCTTAAAGCTCAAAATGTGATTAAGAGCCAAAGGCTCACTATATATAATGAGCTCGTATCCCTAATAGATATAGTACAGTTACCAATGAGCCCAATATCCACAATAGATACGGGACAGTTACAGGCACTCAGTCACAACAATGTAACAATTGAAAGTGATTCTCATGAGCATTGCATATACATTTGATATGTATTTTTTAAATGATTGAAATAAATAGTTTGAATGATTCGAAATGTGAAATATGAAATAAGTGAATAAAGATGATGTTGATGTTATATGATGATTATTGAAGTAATGTGCTTTTTGTGATGATGTGAATTATCTATAAATTATTATATTGTGCGATATGAGTGAGCCATCGAGGATGGTCCGCTCACTGAGTTCGCAAAACTAACCAAAATTGCAATGTTGTCTTTCAAGTTTGGGGGATACCCAATTAGACCAACTGAAGTCTAACCACTGCATTCGGATAAGAGATAAAGGTCAGGATCAGTTCGCACCTGCATTTTTTTATCATTTTTGTATGAAAGAATGTATTCGCAAATACTATACCATGTGTATGTGAATAATTCTTCTTTCTAATGACTTTATGACTGGCAGTGTTTTGTAAGAGAAATGGTTAATTGGAAATTGATTTGTTCTCGATGTGTTTATAACTAAAATGGGCCGAAAATGACTATTGATTTTCAAAATTGCATTTGATGTTCAAAAACATTATGCAATGAGTTTGACTAACTATCCTAACATGCCACCCTCGTAGAGTATGTGCTCGAATGCCGATGGTTTGTTTAGAAATATGCCCTATAAGAGTAGGGTGCTACAGATTTCGTATCAGAGCATTCTAGACATGCCATAGCATGTAGTGGCAACTGATCCCCAGCTTGAGTGACATTTACATAAGTCACACATATGAGCATCCATTAAGAATTTGAGCTGTTAAAAACAATAAGAAAAATGATGATTTTTTAGAGTGTAATAAAATGAGGGTTTGAGGATATCTAGAAATAAGAAATACTATATGGGTCGATATGTCAAACAAAGGCTCAGTGTATTTGTATTTAAGGATGTAACAGGGAATATGATATCAATATTGTATATATGCTTTAAATTGATTTGGATGTGATTATATTTTTTTAAATTGGCTGAGAAAGAAATAGAGACATAGATGGAAATAAGAAGAGTTAAAGGCACAAGCCAAGTTGAAAGAAGACAATTTTACTATGATATTGAAAGGTTGAACTTGAAATTGAAATGGTTATTTGATTAATGTGATAAGAGTTTATGATTTGGTATAAGATTATGTCAGTGGATTTGAGATCTGAATTTCATGATGGTTATAATTCTATAATTTTGAATTGTCTGAGAACGTATGTATGTAAGATGAAATAAACGATAATTGGAAGATGAGATGAATGATAGCGATATATGTAGAAGTTCTCAAGGTTAAGTTGATTTGTTATTATAAGTGTATATCTGATAATGTGATCAGCTTGATAAGAGATATTAGTAAGCACTTATATATTATATGCTTGGAGATGGTATAGGAAATGATCTATGACCTATTAAATATTCTTTAGTCATAGTTCCCATAGTTAAACTTTTGAGACGACTCAGATAAGTACATGAAAACTTTTATAGTGATCAATTGGGGATAGATTGAGTGTGTAAATAATGTTACTATACGTGAAGAGTTCGAGGAAATAAAAGCAGGGCACGATTGTGGCATAGTCCCCACTATCGTTGTTGAGATTATTTGGTTTTGACATGATCATGGCAGAGTTCCCACGATCATGGCCAGTTCCACAAGCTTCTGTCACTATCGTGGGATGGTCTACCATGATTGTGGGTAGACATAAAGGGAGAGATGTTGTCTGGAATCAATTGAGATTAATTGGTGACTTTTCAAAAATACATTTCTAGATAAGATGTAATGATCTTGATGGTTTATACCATAGTATAAGAGTAAATGGATAAGTTTACTGCTTCACTAAGCTTCATTATGAACAATATTTTGATCATGTAAGATACGACAGAAATTGATTTTATTGAGTTATTACGAATGGTTGTAAAGCAATGATAAATATAGTTGATTGATAAAGAGTATGTAAAGAGTACAGATGATTGAGAAGAGAAATCTTCTTTTGATAGAGACTTTCACTGAGTGATATTAACTAAGTCAATGTTCCATTTCTATAAATGAATGACTATTGAACAAATTAGAAGTGAATATTGAAGTCCCTTTTCTAATTAAGACTTAAGCATAAGAAGTTAAATATGCTATGGGGAGTACATACACTTTGTTCGATGTAAGGTAGGCCAATTACATTATTAGGTTCATAAAATTGGGATGATATTATTGCTATTGCTAAAGGAACTCAGATCCACAAGGTGCTCTACATTTATATTCATAAGGTACAAGTTAAGTTTGATGTTTGTGTTCAGAAAATTCACGCTTGTGAATAAATTGAAATGTGTGGAGAAACTAGTAATAATTGCTTGGTATTAGAATAAGTCAATAGAACTCTACTGAAATCGAATGAATGGAGAAAATCATTCGAGAAAAGAAGTCAATTGAGAGACTGAGAAAAACATGAGATAATATTACCTTATTTGAGGAACTAGTTACTTAAGAATTTTGAGAATGAGTTATGGGCACCTTGAGTTAATTATGAATTTTGAGATATATAGTATCTGGAAAGGATATATAGGTAGACTCAAAAGGTAAAGGTAATGATGAAGTGAGAAACTCTGAGGAATATATGTGAGATCTGGAGTTTTTATTGGAATTAGCTAGATATTGGATAATACTAGAGGTTGTCGACAATTGGTCTTGGCCCTCTGACAAGACTTTTAAGGAAAAGTTTGCCATTCAGATGGACTGATAATGCAAAAAGAGTTTTGAGGAATTAAAACACCGAATAATTACAACTCCAGTGTTAACTATTCTATTTGGATCTAAAGGTTATGTAATTTATAATGATGTTTCACACTATAGATTAGGATGTAATCTAATGCAACATAATAAAGTTATTTTATATGCATCAAGACTGAGACAATGGATAGAATTACTTAAAGATTATGATCATACAAATGAGTATTATCTATTAAAGCTAGTGTTATATTTGACGCATTAAGCAGAAATTCCTATAGCAGTATAACACAAATTAAGATATTGAGGTTATTAAACCTAGTGAAATGAAGAATAGAATGTGCAGTTGCATTTGGGGTAAAATAAAGTGTTATCAGCTACATTGAATTTAAGATCAGTTTTTTATAAAAGGATTAGAATAACCCTTATTTAGGATTCAAAATTTATGAATTTTATTGAGAGATTGAAAGTGTATTCGAATTTTAAGATTGAATTGGAAAAATCATACTTCGTGATTAAGGTAAGGAGTATGTGTATCCGATATAGATGATTAAGAGAAGAGATTTTGTATGAAGCACACATAGCAGCCTATGCTATACATCCTGGTAGTAACACATTGAAACAACAATTTGTGGACAACGATGAAGAATGTAAGCGGCTGAATATGTGACTGAATGTTTGATTTGCTAATAGTCTTAACTGTTTGAGATATACATAGAGCATATATTTTGGAGTTCCTAGGAGAAAGGGACCAATATATGGCTTTGATTGAATGTGATTATAACAATCATTATCATAGTGGTATCGGTAGGACATTGTATGAGGCATTATACAACAGAAAGAGTCATCCACCTTTATATTGGAATGAAGAAGGCCTAAGAATGGTTGAAGGTCAAAATTGATTCAAGATGCTATTAATAAGTGAAGTGAATCTATACTAGAAATTAAGTGACTCAAGATAAACAGAAGATTGGTAAAAAGGATAAATTAAGCCTAAATGTATTGGTCCATATGAAGTTATTGAGAAAATGGGACCATTGACTTATAGGTTAGTATTTTCAACAAAGATGTCTCAGATTCACAATGTGCTATATATGAGTATGCTTAGGAGATATCGGGACGATTTGATATATGTGTTATCGACACAGGAAGTGAAATTTGTGATTAATCTGAGAAATATTAAGGAATCAGTTAAGATAATAGGGTACATGAATAAGCAACCAAAAAATCGAATGATTCCATCGGTTATAGGCCTTTGGAAAAAATCATTCGAGTGGAAAAGTTACATGGAAAATGGAGGAGCATATAAGGAAACAATACCCTACCTTTTTGAACAATCAAGTAAGAATTTCGAAGGCAAAATTTATTAAGGGGGAGAATTGTGGCATTCTGTTTCCATACTAAGGGTTGGAACCCTAGATTTCTGTAAATGAGAAGTAGCATTGAGAGTTTAGAAAAATATATTTTCACACTCATGCATAATATATCATACATACACATGAATTTGACTTTTGTACACATTACAATGATTGTTCATGCACTCATTTGACATTTTCCAAGTATAATTGATTATTCTTAATGTGATTATGATATGAATTGTAGATTATATGTCTTAAAAATTGAGTTGGTGTGTATAAGTATTGATTTAAGATTTTTAGTGAAAATTTAAATATTTTATGAAATTTTGAGTATTTTTGGGACTAGGAAAAATATCAAGTGGCAGGACAATTGGAAAATGGTAATAGAAATAAGCGTTAAATGGCAGTAGAAATTTTGATAACTGACTTTAGGATTTAAAAGCAAATGTTATAAAAAATTTGGAGACAATTGGAATAGAAATTGGAGACAGATAGAGTAGTTATTAAAAGAGGGCCTAATGGAACCATGGGGAGGTGACAAGTGTCACCACTACTCACCACTCATCCCACACAATTCTCTCAAGTGAAAGACTAACATTTTATTTTCTTTCACTTGTTAATTGCTATCATCTCTTAATAAATCTCTCTTCTTCATCTTCTTTATTTTTCTTCATCTACGATATTCACCCACCTTCATCAACATTGAAACTTGCTTTCGTCCATCATTTGCTACTTCCATTTTTTTGACTTCTTCATTTGTCACTAAAGACCTAACCTTTGCACCTCTATGTTGATGATCGTGTGATACATGGAAAGTTAGGGTTCACGTGATTTTGAAGAACGTGGAGTTTTATCATGTAAGTACATATTTGATCTTCATGGGTTGTTTGAAATAAATTAAATATGGTGATTATTTTGAGATTTAATGATTATGAGAATGGTATTGAATATATATGTGTAACATGGATGAATAATGGACAAATCCATGTCTTGCTCTTGTGTTTATGATGAGTAATAGATTATGGAATGTTATAATATTGGATTGATAGGGTAAATGGTCTATGAGAGTGTGCAAAATGTAGATGAATGGGTGATGAACATATGTTAAAGTGTGAGGGAAGAAATGAGCATATAGATGTCTTGTTTTAGTATAAATGATTAATATTGAAATTGATGTTTGAATGAGAGTTGATAATTGACAAAAGAAGAGATGTGTATATGATTTTCTTTAGTGCGTGGATAGAGTGTAGAAAATTGATGGATGAATATATACATGTTGTGTTCTATTTTTGAGGATGTGAAAACCATAAGTTATAAGTTGTTAAGTGAGGAGACAGAATGCGTTTGAAGTTAGAGAAAAGGCAAGTGTAGTGTCTTGAAAAGAGAAGAAAGAAGATGATAGTTTAAAGATAGAGGGAAATTGATAATGGAATTTAATGTGTGTTGAAACAATGATGAATGAATGTATATATTGATGTTCTGTTTTGTATGATTAAGGAACAATAATGTATGATTTGTTTGACGAATGATATTGAGCTGAAATGGAGGTAAGAATGAAGAGGAAATGATGAGAAACTAAGCTAGAAATGATAGACTAAGCATAAGATATGTTA
>JANZXP010043562.1:0-12007 GCA_027576715.1 Erythroxylum flavicans | reverse complement strand
CGCCACCTTCGCGGGGCACGGATCCGGGTATCACTATCGATATCGGGTTCGGGTCCGGCGGGAGTTGGGGTGTTACAAAAATAGATGAGAGATAAAATGAATTAAGTATTACTTTATTTAATTTAAGGAATGTAATAGATAAGAAATTTTTATGTCAATATTTGGTTTGAAAGTATAAACTTAAAATAACAAAGAAATAACTAACACAATGATCAAAATATTCTTATTTTTATCTTTATTATTATTATTATTCATTAATTATTTTTTACTTATTATTATTATTATTATTATTATTATTATTATTATTATTATTAAATTCCTTATTATTATTAATCAAGACCTTATTATTATTAAATTTATTATTCTTATCCTTATTAATTATTATTATTATAAAATTTCTTATTGTTTTTATTGTTATTATTATTATTATTATTAAATTCCTTATTATTACTATTAATTTTATTATTCTTATTATTATTAATTTTCTACTTACTAATATTCTTATTAATATTATTTTTAATATTTTAATAATTATTATTAATTATTAAATTCCTTATTATTATTAATTTTCTTCTTATTATTACTAATTTATTATTATTATTAATTTTATTCTTATTAATTATTATTATTATTATTATTATTATTATTATTATTATTATTATTCTACTGACTATTATTCTTATTATTATTAATGTTAATATTTTAATAATTTTAATATTAATTATTAATTATTAAATTCCTTATTATTAGTAATTTTCTTCTTATTATTACTAATTATTATTATTATTTTTATTAATAATTATTATTATTATCAATTTTCTACTTTCTATTATTCTTATTATGATCAATTTTATTATTTTATTAATTATATATATTTATATATATATGTATATTATTATTATTATTATTATTAAATTCTTTATTATTATTAATTTCGTCTTCTTCTTCCTAATTTTAATATTATTGTTATTATTAAATTCTTTATTATTATTAATTTTCTTCTTATCATATGACTTTCCAACATTTTACAGTAGTTAATTTTTCCTGGTCCGACTCATATTAGCGTTCATTATATAGTCATAATTGCAATATAAAATAATAATGTAATGATATTAAAAATAAATATAACATAGGGCTTTAAATTGCTAAAATGTTATTTAGTTGAACATAAATTAAGTTTCAGCCCTAATTTAAATAACTAGACAAAATATTTAAACTTCTACATAACCTTTAATGTGTAGCAAGAAACCTCCTCACCCACCCAAGTCTTTGAGAAGACGGAACAGTAAAAAACACAAGCATTTGTGTAAGTTGATCAGAAATTTTGCCTAAAGCAGTATGTCTTTCATCATCTATGAGCCATTTGATCTCACCCAATGCACTATATAACTGTTCAACTCTTTGTTGAATATACATTTCAGTCCTAATACTTTTACATAATTTATCTCCAATCTTATTCATGATATCATCCAGCATCCTAGTAATTGCTTCACGAAGAACTCGACCATCAGCTATTGACCCTTCCTAACCAGGAAGAGCATAAACAAATTGCATGTCAGGTGTGCACACACCTAACATATTTGTTACAATGTCACCTTTACGAGTTCGAAATCTAGACTTATCTTTAATTGGCACATTAACCCTAATATTTGTCCCATCTAAAGCACCTAAGTAATTCTACAATTCAAATAAAATAAAAAATAATGAGGAACCTTAATCACATTCACTATATTTTCTTATAAAAGTAATAGGGTGATTATCTACCTTAAACTACATCCACCGATGGTCCGAAGAGTTTGTTGGTATGGGCTCAAGTTTCCTAAATAAAAGATCTTGTAGATGCATCACTGCATTTAAAACAGTATGAAAACACCGACTAATTGTCTCATATGACCTTCTAAAATGTTTCCTAATAAGTTGATTTTTAACATGATAAGCAATAATATGTAAGAATATTGCTACTTGTTCATTAATAAGTATGTTTTTTTATTGACTTTAATCCTCCTATACTTTCTAGCATTTCACATAGTTTAAAAAAAGCTTGCCTATTCATCCTAACCACTGAAATACATGACTCATCATTGTCATGCACAATTCGCCTCACTTAATCTCGATTTGCATAAAAATTTAGAAAATAACTTCTAACCCTTGGCCTATAAATATATAAAGAAGCCTCTGATATTAACAAAATGAATACCGAACTAACAACATTACACGACTGCAACCATACAGTCAAGACAGCCACAATCTTTTTCGTTTTTTCTGTATTTCTTCGTAAACTCAAACTAAAACGAGCCATGATAGCAAAAAATAAAATTTCTAATGTATTTATATCAATTTGTTCAAAATATGTCCTTATCATTCCCTCCCCATCTTCTATTGTCCCTCTAATTTTTGCCTTCCTTTGTCTGAATCATGGATCTAATCTAGTCATCTCTCTAAATTCTTGCTCTCTTATTCATGTTCAACCAAAACAATCTTCCTCCTTTTACCTTAATAAAACATGAAATGTAGTGGTAAATGATTCTCAACCAAAAGTTAAACTAAAACTAATACCATAAATTAGGGACAAAACGATAGTCTCACCTCTAATTGAGATCCTCTAAGCAGGTGTAGCCAAATGTAAGACAACATTAGTTAGGTTCTTCCCTGACAAGAGGCCTTCATTCCTCTTAATCAAAGTCTGGTATGAAAAATATAAGAAAAATGTGAATTAGAGAATGTATATATTGCTAAAGAAGATTACTTCCTATTCAAATTTAGAGACATTAAAGGACTAATAATAGTAATGGAATCTGCCCTTAGCATCAGAGAGGAAAACCTATTTTCTTAAAAAGATGGTCTCCAGGTATGATTCTTAAAAAAAGCACAAAAAAATATTCCTATATGGGTTTTTTTCCATAACATTCATTTAGAATACTAGACAACATTAGGAATGAGTTACTTGGCCAATACAATCAGTAAGCCTATAAGATTTGATAAACAAAATGAAGTTATTAGAAGGATAGGTTTAGCAAAAATCTATATAGAAGTTGAAATGAATTCTAAAATTCTTAAGGTCCTAACTGTTCAGAGGTTAAGATAAGATGGTGAAAGTGAAACAATTGATATCTTAATAACCTACCCATAGAATCCATATCAATCAAAGGCACAAAAGATTTGGAAACATAAATCAACCTCTCTCAACTCTCCAACTAATAACCTAGATTTCCATCCTAAGCATACTAATTTAAACTCTAAAACCCCCCTTTCTGTATCCTATTGGAATTCCACCTTCCCCTTCGTCTTCCTTAGATCAAAACCCTCAACTTCTATTGAAAACCTAAAAAAGCCTTCCTAGAAACTCCCAAATTCCCCATAATCTCTTTAATTGTATCCTTACTAGAAAAAATCCCCAACCTCCACAGCCCTTGAAAATTCTACCCCTAACTTAAAAGTGATTAATTCGTCAAACCAATAACTCACACAACACCTACATTAACCCCTTTTCGCTAAATCACACTCTCCTTCTTAACCTCACTAACAAATATATGAGAGCAAAGACTATGATTTGAAGGCTCTAGACTCAAAGGAAACATCCAAACAGACAATGGATAAAGAAGAATCACAATGGAACAATCTAAGAAGAAGATCAAGTAGACAACAAAAAAAGGCCAGTTATGCCCTTCTATCTCATGTTTATAGGCTAGAATATTCGAGAAAAATCCTTCTATAATAGGCTTGCTAGAAACAAAAATCAAAGAAACAATGTTGAATAAAGGCCCATATTTCTTAGGAAATCATTAAAGCACTATGTTTAATCATTCTTCATATAGAGTTGGAAGAATCATATTAGCCTATGAGACAAAAACCATCTAAATGTTGAGCGTCAAATAATTAGACTAGTTTATGCATTTGGAGATATATTCAATCATGTTAAAGGAAAAAATTCAAATCACTTATATTTATATAGTAGATTATGCCTTCCAAAGGAATAAATTATGGGAAGACATAAAGGAGCTGACGAAATCCATCAAAGAATCTTGGATGGTCTTAGGCGGCTTTAACTATAATCTTCATCTGAAATAACAAATAAGAAGATAGATATTTCTAAGAAAAAAAGTATCTTAAAGATTGCCTAAGTAACTAGTAATGGATCAGGTAATATGGATAAGGATCTTAGAGATTGCCTAAGTAACACAGGGTTGTTAGACCTTACCTTCAAGAGTAACCTCTTCATTTGAAATAACAAATAAGAAGATAGATATTTCTAAGAAAAAAAGCTAGATAAAGGGATGATCTATTTAGATTAGATATCAAAATTCACAAAGTTGATATCCTAGTTCAGTAACTTTAGATTTTGAGACCTTGCACCTTTAGCAATCAACATGGAACAACATACAAGATAGTTAAAATCTCCATTTAGATTCTTCAACCATCTAATTGAAATAGAAGATCTTGAAGATATTATCAAGTTAGGACTTAATAGCCCAATTGAAGGATATAAAGCTTTCAAATTGGTATCCAGACTGAAGATCATTAAAGATGAGCTTAAGAGGATAAACAAATAAAAATATAATTCTGAAATCCAAAAGGGAGTGGAACAAGCTAAGATTGAACTTAATAATATCTAGGATTTATTAAATCTAGACCTACCGAACCACAATTGAAAGAAAAATAGAAACTACCTTTAACAACCCTTTCTATCCTTAAAGCCTACTATTCATTACTCAGACAAAATAATAGAAGTAATTGCCTCAAAGAGTGAAATTCAAACTCTGCCTTTTTCTTTAAATCTATTCAAAGTAGGAGAAATTCCAAAAAAATCATAAGGATTCTAGACTCACCCTTGCCTTTAACTAGAACAAGTTTAAATAACTAAGTTTTTTCCAGTTTCATTCTTTTTTACGACCAGAATCCCTTTCCTCAAGATCCTATGAACGCCTTTCCAAATTCATACCCTAATATCTAAAACAACTTCAAATAAATTCTCTTTTTGCCCCTGTAACTAATGTAGAAATTAAGAATGCCCTTTTAAGCTTTAATTGCAACTAATCCCTAGGTCCTGATGTTCTCAATACATACTTCTTCCCAAAATCATGGCATCTTCTAGAACCACATATTTGTAGCATGATCAAGGAATTCTTTGGCTTTGGTATCTTACTCAAGGAACTCAATAAAACCTTCCTTTGCTTTATCCCCAAAAAGCCTAATCCATCTTCCTTCCATGACTTCAGACTTGCTGTAATATCCTACATAAAATTATCCCATCTTGCTCTACGCCTTAAGCTTCCAATCAACTTTTCTTAATCTAGTTTCATCATAAGTAGGAGCATTGAAGACAACCTATTGATAGTTTAGGAAGTGTTCAAGGATTACCATTCCAATAAAATTATCAAAAGTTATGCCGTGAAGATTGATTTCACAAAGGCTTTTAACTTCCTCAACTGGTCATTTCTGATTCATACGCTCAAAGCTTTTAGATTCCGTTCTAGGATTGATAAGTGTGAATTGCATCATATTTTAGGGTTTAATTTGTTATGTATTAAGTGTTAATTTGAGTGTTTAGTATGTGTTTAGGTTATAATTGTGTTAGTTTATATGTTTAAGTGTTTTTATAGGTTAGTATAAGTCTTTGAGTTTAAATATTATATTTTTAGGTACCTTAATGTGTTTGTTAGTGTTTCAGGGTCAATGTTGAAGAACAAAGAAGTTTCAGAGATTTTCGGGCCAAAACCACGACCCATGATCGTGGCACAATAGGCCACAATCGTGACAAAAAATGCAAGCCAGCCCACGATTGTGGCCTAAGGGACACGATTGTGACAGAAAACTCTACCACAGCCCACAATCATGGCATTTGGGCCACGATCGTGAGAGTGCATCGGGCAGATGTGCAAACAAGAGAAAAATTCAAGTTTCAAGGAATTTTTTGGCCCATTTCGACCCCCGGGAAAACTCAAGGACTACCAAGGTATTTAAAGAACATGAAGAACATAGGAGAAGAGCTTTAGCAACAGCCATATCCCCGAACCCTAGAGAGCATTATCGAGAGATTGAGAAAGAAACGAAGGAAGAGAGACACAGAGGAGAAGCCTACACAAAGTACTTCCCGAAATAGGAGGTTTCTCGTCATTGCTGGCTCCATCATCCATTCCACTTATACTTTCTGGTTTTATTTTCAATTTTATTGATGTATAGAATTGGGATAGCTGTTGAGAATAGGATTGTTGAATGTTGAGATTTATCTAAACTCACCTTTGGGAATTTTGTCTTTGATATTAATGAAATTTGATTGTTGTGTTTTTATTGAATTATTTTTTATTTAATTTTTGCTTTTCATAATTTGGTAATAAACTGAGAGGGTGAACCGAGTGAAAATCATTAAATTAGGCTAACGAGAGTTAGGTAATTTAATAGATCAATAATTAAATCAAACCGGTAAATTTGTGTAACGAGAGATCTTGTATAGGTTTTCAGTAGTTTATTGGATAACTTAAGATCTAATTTAGGTTTTGAGATAAATTGTTAATCGAGAGGTTACAATTTTTCATAATCTGATTAGGGTTAATAATTATAGTTAATGATTACAAATTGAGAGAGAGTAAACAACCCTAAGGCCGTCTAGAATCTGTAATCCAACAATTTCATAATCAATTAGGTTTTCATTAAAGTCAGATAAAAATCCCCTTTCTCTCAATTGGTAGTTCCTAGGTTGATTCTAGATTTGGTGTTGCAATTTTTATCTTGTTTATATTTCTAAATTTGATTATTGGCATTAATTATGTGACTGAATAATTTCTTGTTTTAGTTTTGTTCACTGAATTATTGAGAATTATCCTCATCCTTATATTTTAGGATTAGATTAACCCTTCTCGTGGGATCGACACCTTAGGTACTGTGCGAACGACCCGTGCACTTGTGGAATATCGAGATTTAAAAATATTAAAATTTTGTCATACCGAAACTTGCGATCAAGTTTTTTGCACCGTTGTCGGGGAGACAATTAATTTTGTTTTATAGTTTAAGGAGTTTAGTTTAATTTTTAATTTTTGTTTTCATTCTTTCATTCTATTTCAGAAATCGTGCTCCTGTATGAACACAAGAGTCACAAGAGGTTTGAGTTGTGTAGCTGAAACATTAGACTTAGAAACCACTCGACTAGAATGAACCCTTAAGAAAGGTCGACGAGAAGAAGAAGAAGAGATCGGGAAATCAACAATGGTCGAGGAATTTCAGCAGAGCATGGACCATGGAGCAAACCAAGTTTATCAACAACGGACCTTTATGGATTTCATGATACCAGGGTTTAATGCGATGAACCAAAGAGTAGTTAGGCCGCCAGTTTAAGCAGCCTCCTTTGAGATAAAACCAGCCCTCTTAAATATGTTTCAGCAGAATCTGTAGTTTTATAGATTGGCAAATGAGGATCCCATTTCACACATAGTGAATTTCCTCGAAATCTGTGATGCTTTTCGGTATCATCAAATGTCGGAAGATGCAGTCAAAATTCGTCTATTCCCTTTTAAACTTAAAGATAGAGCGAAGGCTTGGTACCATTCCGTTAGCCCAGTCAACATCACGATGTGAGATTAGCTAGTTCGTGCCTTCTTGGATAAGTATTTCGAAAGTGCCCATACCAGAACTTACCTAAGGAATTTCTATTGCAAACATTCTACAATGGAGTGAACCCACCGACGAGAGGCACAATTGACGCAGCTTTAGGAGGATCATTAATAAGTAAGATAGTGGATGAAGCAGAAGAGTTGATAGGGAGATGGTGAGCAACAGCTGCTTGTGGACGAATGAGCAAGGTAGCAACCTGCTACCTTCAGAAAGCAAAAAGGAATTGTGGCAGTCGATTAGATGACAGAAATGCAAGTGAAGATCGACAACCTAACACGACAGCTTAACGGTATGAAGGCTTCGTCCTCAGCCCAGGTGAAAGTTGTACAACTAAAGTGTGAGCTCTATAGACAATTAGACCATGATATCGTGGACTGTTATTTGATGAAGGAAGACAATTAGGAGCAAGTAAATTATATGGGAGCACAATATGGACGAGGAGGGGAAATAATCCCTGCTCCAATACCTATAAACTTGAGTGGAAGAATCACCCTCACTTCTCCTAGACGAATAATATTGGAGAACAGTTTAGGCCTCAAAGATAATCAGGCTTCCAACAAGATAAAGTAAGCTCACAAGATAAAGTAAGCTCAATGGAATCGAAGTTGGACAAGATTTTGGATACAATTGGAGGCATGAAGGATGCACATAGGAGGCTTGAAAGCAAATTCGAACAAGTAACGAAGAATTATGACTCATCTATACACAATCTGGAAGTCTAAGTAGGCCAACTAGTGGAAGCAATGTCTACTCAGAATGCAGGAAGCCTTCCAAGCAACACTGAGTCTAACCCGAAGGAATGAATCATGGCTATCAGTCAGACCCAGGATAAGGAACCTGAACAGGTGAAGGAAGAAGGAGATAAAGGAGAAGGTTAAGAAATTAAGAAATTCCTTCCAAGTGAGCTCATAATCAAGCCAATTAAGGCAACTCG
Source organism: Erythroxylum flavicans (assembly GCA_027576715.1). NCBI lineage: Eukaryota > Viridiplantae > Streptophyta > Magnoliopsida > Malpighiales > Erythroxylaceae > Erythroxylum > Erythroxylum flavicans. Next base: position 3,468 of record JANZXP010043562.1, on the reverse strand, counting down.
ACAAAGAATTACCCTATTGTCACTTAGCAGGAGTTTATGTCAAATAAGGCAGCGATGAATTTGAAGGAGATTGAATTAAACAGGGTCGAGGAAGTGACGGAATAACTACAAATGAAGCTCACACTGAAGGAATCTATCAAGAAGAAGGTTAAGGAGCGAATATCAAAAGAACAGCCTAACATCGCACAGAAGAAGGAGGACCCAGGGGATTTTTATATCCCTTGCAGTATCAATGGAGTCATTATAGACAGGGAATTTGTGGATTTGGGAGCGAGTATCAACATGATGCCTTATACCTTTAGTTAGAAGTTAGGGTTAAGAGAGTTAGTACCTACAAAGATGTTAGTAAAGACGACTGATAGAACAGTGCATCAACTGAAGGGGATTATTAAGGATGTGCACGTAAAAGTTGATAAATTTACCTTCCCACAGACTTCTATATATTGGACATCGGAGAAGATGTGGAGACCGATATGCACGTAAAAGTTGATAAATTTACCTTTCCCATAGAGTTCTATGTATTGGACATTGGAGAAGATGTGGAGACCCTTATAGTTCTTAAACGACCTTTCCTAGCTACTGCTCTTTCAATCATTGACGTTGATGTGGTGAACTAACTATGAGGGTAGGAAAAGAGCAAATAACCTTCCAAGTGTCAAGGAAAGACTACAGTTCTCCGTTACCACCAACAAACATCAAGGAACCTGAATCTTGAGGGAATGGGAAGATATCGAGGACCCTGGGAAGCATTCAGAAAGAAGAGCTCGTACAGAAGAAGGCAAGGAAAGGAGAATCATAAGGAAGGTGGAAACCGTAGCATGGTAGCCAGGTACAAATTATGAGATTAATGACTACATTACCATTGCAACCTTCATTCAAACTAATGTGAGCTAAAAAGAGCGTCGAGCTACAGGCATTAAAAGAAGCACTGCGTGAGAGGTAACTTATGGAAAATTATTACCTTTGATTGTTTCTGTGAGAACATTTGAAGTCTGTAGTTAGGATTATTTTGTTTTTGAATAAAACCAAGGAGTAAGATTTTGAGATAAAGTGGATGATTGGTTAAGTAAGTAAAAGAGAGGTGAAAGGCCACAAAATGATTAAGAAGTGAATTCGAAAAGAATGTGAAAAGAGCAAAAGAAGAAAAAATAAAGAATTGGCTAGGCCACGATCGTGGCCTGCAATTGGGCAGAAAAGGAGAACATGCGTTTTTAAAGAAAATTTTACCATTTTGACCCTCAAACCACCTATATATTCATTTCTAACTTCACTTTTTTCTTTCACTTTCACTTTTACTTTATTCTTGAATCTCTCAAGAATTTAAACCTACAAAAGCTCAAACATCTCTTTACAAAAATTTTAAACTTCCAAATTTCTTCCAAATTATACCTATTCACAATAAATATGTTCTGCATTAAGCAATCAGCTAGACGGGAGCAATCAGGACGAAATCAAGTTGTAGGATGTGGGAGAAGAAATAAAGTATTAGACTTCAGAGCGCCCTTCCCGATCTACACAGAGGAGGAAGGTATTCATTTCCAATCCTTAAACGCTAGACAAATAGTAGTTCCCAAATATTTTGATTTTGAAATGCTCGATAGGTTAGAATTGCGCGAGAGGGTAGAAAACTTAGCTAAACGAATCCTGTGGGCCTAATTTATACGTTTTCAATTTCCTGTCTACTAGGAGCTCACTTTGGAAATTTTCACTTCCCTGTCTTATGACCCTATGAACCCCAAGGAATTGTGGTTTAGGATGAGAGGAAGAGCTTAAAAACTGAACATAGAAATCATGTGCGATATGTGTGGGGTTCCTTGAATCCTCCATTATCGATCAACATGATGATTTTTATCCTTCTCGATATTGGAATGAACTCACTAGAATAGAGCCATTTCATGCCAAGAATGCTCATAACAACATAATAAGGTCCCACGAACACTTGTTGCTGCACAAATTTTATGTGTCAGTTGATTTTTGATAAATCAGAAACCAACAAGTATTCCACAAAGGAACTCTTTATGTTGTGGTGTATGGACCACAACATTCTAGTGTGCACATCCACACATGTGCTAAGCGCTATTGTTGCGACTCCGTACAAGAGGAGCAACAATTTAGGTATAGGGTACCTAGTGTCTGCCATTGCTGAATATTATGAGGTGGACCGTAGTGGGTTAACTGTTCATCTCCCTGACTTCTTAAACCATCACCATTTATGGCGGGCTGAAATCCTTAAGTCCCACAACGTGGGACTTTGAGATATCAGCCAGAAGATACATGTTAAGATTATGGCCAGTCAGGTGAGTTCGAGTTTAACGCTACCGTAGCAGGCAAGAAGAGGACTCAACTAGTGAAGAGTCCAAGGAAGAGGAAGAAGAAGATTAAGGCTGGAAGAAAGTCTCGGAGGCAATATCTGCAACCAATAAGACAGTTACTGATAAACTTACAGAGCACACCAGAATGATGAAGGAAATGGCCCGAACACGATAATGCCAGAGCTAGGATTTCCGTCAGATCCATCAGTATTTTGAGTGTCAGGGTGTTCAATTGCCGCCTCCAACACCATTCTTGCCTTTATATCCATGAGATTTTGTCTAACCCATTTTTTTTCAATTAGTCTTAATTTTATTTTATTTATTTCTATTTACTTTAATTTATGTTTCTTCTTTTCTTTTATATGTTTGTTTGTTCCCTTCTTACATTAAGGACAATGTGTTGTTCAAATTTGGGGAGGGTTATGTGTTTGACTTTGTTTGTGATTTTGCATATGGTATGATTATTTTAGGTTGCATTTTGTGATTTATTTGAATGTGTCAATGGCTTAGATGGACTAAAATTGATTTAATTTTGAACATAGTCTACTAGGTTATGAAGAATCATTAGCTTACAACATTAGTGAATTGGTGTCTTTGGATAAATATATAACTTAATTAGGATTTAGTGTAAGTTTAACACCCTCTAAATTGCCACATTCATTCATAATTTAAGGCCTTTAAACTTAAGTAGTTTTATTAGTATTTTTCTAGGAAATGTATAGCTAAAACAACAAGGTAGGCAATAATTAAAATAAAAAAAATAAAAATGTGTATGTTTTGTTAAATAAACAACTATTACGCTGGCCTTCGGATTATGAATGGAGCTAGTAGCCAGTTAAAAACGTGATATAGCTGAGTAACCTGATTGAAACGCATCACAAATGTGTGCCTTCGCATCAAAAAGCTATAATGACGTTTCAACCAAGCTGTTTAGTAAGAATGACTTAGTCAAGTAACCTGATTGACATTCATCACCAATGTTTGCCTCCTAGTAAAAGACTAGGCCCTTGTTTAAAAAAAGTGTTCTTAATAAAAACCTACTGGACTTGTAATAAGCTTGACTTTTCACGAAAATATACTTAGGAACAGTTATAGAGTATGAATGACCAAAGAATTATTAATGTGTGTGTGCAATTGAAAAGGGTAAATAAATTAA
>JANZXP010043532.1:0-12008 GCA_027576715.1 Erythroxylum flavicans | reverse complement strand
CATGAGTGATAAGTGTAAAGAGTTTTAAAGCGTTTAAAAAAAATTTAATTATACCGACTTTTGTTTAGTGAAGTGATATGACACGCTACCCTCGCGGGGCACGGATTCGGGTATCACTGTCGATATCGGATTCGGGTCCGGCGGGAGTTGGGTGTTACAATTTTTCATACAATTGGTCAAATATGAAAAAAAAGAGCAATGTTTAGTGAAATTATGTCTTAGGTTCTCGGTTCACTTGAATTAGGCCCAATGTTTTAGTTATAACTTGGCCTATAAACCTCCAAATTGGGTGATTCTAATTAAACATGAAACGTAAGACTTGGAAACAAAAATCTACAGTAGATAATCAGACTTAATTCTAGTTTATGACATTGGAAATTGAGATAAAAAATGGTTACTTGATGTTGCCCCTATATTGGAGTAGCTTGTGATGTTTGATGCATATCTATGGTTTATAAATCCAAATTATCTAATTTTTAGTGTTATAGAAAATAGAGATATAGGGATAAAAATTGAGTAGAATAACTCAATGTCAAAATTGACTTTTTTTATGCGAAAATGACGAAACAAGTGGGGACCATCATGTAATTTGTTTCTGGACTGATTTGTTTGCCTATTTTTAGACCCACTAAGGGCTTAGCCCAAATTGCACTATTTTGAGATTTTCACTTCCATTTTTTTACTGAATCATATCGAAACCTTTTTCAATGGTTATGAAAATTTGCATAAACCTAGAAATAAGTGAAATATGACTTACCAGATGTGAAGTAGGTGATTAAACATTGGAATTTAAGATTGAGCATAATCCATGCTAAAGAAAATTTACATGTACATAGATGATTTATATGCGTATTTATTGCTTATATGTGTGTAGTATGACTATATAAGTTAACATACTAATTTTTTGAAGATAATTATGTGCAATTTAATATGTTTTATATGTAAATGAGGTATAAGAATTTATGTACTAGAATTATGTGAATGTACCTCGACAAACCTAATTGAACAAAACATATACAAAATCAATCATATCAGTACTTCTGATTTGAATACTATCCTAATGGTGATAAGTTATGAGTTACATGTATGAATTTAAAAATAGATTTTATGTTTTCAAATGAATATCGTGTGATTTGTCGATATATTAATTATCAAAATTAGCAAATGATTAAAGGAAATGTTACAGCGCCTGCTTCATTATCTTGTTGATGGATAGATAGGCATGTCTTTAGGGTTACAGCATAGTTGCTACAGTTTGACACCACTGGTGTCTTCATTTTGAGACAATAGTGTCTCTACAGTTTGATACCTTCAGATATCCATACTTGATACCTCTGGGCATGCATAGTTCAACACCTTTAGGAATCTATAGTTTGATGCCTTCAAGTATCTGTAGTTTGATATCTTCAGATATCTAGAGCTCTCGTTATCCACATCAATAGGAATGTGTAGGCCTAACATAGAAAGGAAATTAAACAGTTATAAAAAAAAGATACACTATGAAAATGTGAATAATTTATATTGATAAGCTTTGGAAATCAATATTTGGTTATAAACGTGAATTTACAGCATATGGATAAAATATTGAAGCATATTTGCATTATATACTTTGCTTAATTATGCCATCATTGTTTACATGAGTTTATGATATTTATGAATGTGTGTGTACTTGGCAGTTGATTACAATGAGTGGTCATCTAAACTAGGTGTTTCCCCACTAAGCTTTCAAGCTTAGTACAAGTGTTAATCTGTGTAGGTCCAAGTAATAGGAGTAATGCACAGGGATCATCTACAAGGACCAAGGCCAACTGTTGGAAGTAAAAGTAACTTTGGATGTGTCTTTTGATTAAAGAATGGTTGTATATGTAATGAAGGAAATTGTAGTTTCTTAACATTTTGCAATTATAAATTTAAGTTAGTCTAATATCTCTTTCAGATTATCATATAAATGTAAAAATGTAATACTTTTATTAAATGATATTGTTAAAGGATATAAAATATTGTAATAAGTATATGTACATTATTGAATAGACAAATGACCGATGACAATCCCTATAAATTAATAGAATTGTATACCTTGAATGTATGTGTAGGAATTTGGGTGCCATGTGTGTAGGTGGTTGTCAGTTCAGTATAGGAGGTGTTACAAAAAGCACTTGCTTAAGTTGTCATGATTTTCTTTAGTCAATTCACTCTCTAATTATGACTATATAGTCTTTAAAAAAAAAGAGAAAATGTTTGTCTGCTTGATTGGTTTTTAAAACACCTAAGAAGCAAACATAACTAACAAACATGCATGAAAACTAAATTCTCCACCCCACACTTAAAGCTTCCATTCTCCCTAATGTAAAATCAAATGTAAGAAATGGAGCATTTAACATAAACATCAAATGCAAGAATGTAAATGAAAAGGAATAAACTTCCTTTGTGTTGCCTCCTAAACAGTGCCTTTGTTTCATGTTGTTGGCTCGACTCCATATTGCCTTCATCAAGTTATGAAATTTTGATCTCCAGGGATCACAACTTTGGCATGTTCCACTTAACCTTCTTTAGAATAAAGCTTAAGTCGATGACAACTTACATGCATTGTCTGCCTTATTTTTAAACTTTTAATCTCGATAGCACCATAATAAAAGACATTAGTAATCATAAAAGGATCAACTAAATAAGGACGACATTTATGTAGAAACAATTTATATTTGGCAGAATAAAAAAGCACCTTTCAACCAATGATCAATCCTTTTAACGAGACATTAACTTGTTTATTTGTATGCTTCCACTTACAATCTTCCTGTACTAAAAGGTCAATCACATTAATTTCAAAATTAGAATGGTCATTATAGGAGTGCTTATTAACATAAAAATGTTGAAACGAGTAGCTTCACCATCAAATTTTTTCATTAGGGTACCCTCACAAACATCTATTTTAGTTTAGGTCATGTTAAGAAATGGTATACATAGTAAGATAGGTATTAGGTTATAGAAAGCTTCATCATTCAGTTCAATCAAATAAAAATCAACAGAAAATATTAGTTCATTTACCTTCACAAGCACCTCCTCATTCATCCCATCTGGGTAAGCGTTAGTATAATCAACCAATTGGTTTTAAATGTTAGATCTCGTCTCCTGAAAGTTAGATCTAGTATCCTATTGAAACTGTTACACATTCTATTGGAATTGTAAGGTATTAGCTACAAAAGATTTAACTATATTTTCCAATTACGTACCATAGGCAGAGGAGGCTTGTGGCCTTAAATGGAATGGCTGTGCTCTTTGTGGCCTATTTAAGAAGTATTTTTGCTGCTTATTTCCCCATAAGTTAGGTTGGAATGGTTTTTCCAACCTGGGTCATATGTCTAGGAATACTAGTTAGGAAAATTCTCTCTCACAACATTGATGTATTTCATGCTTCCCTCTTGTAATGTTGGGCACCTATCAGTCAGATAACCTATATTTGCACATATTCCCCATACCTTTACCTGTACTTGTCAGACTGCAAATTTTCTAATGAAAGATGTTATTTCATCTAAACGATGTTCAATGGATGAAATACTTACCTTATTTATGCAACAAACTTCGTTATGAGTGTCAAACTATTGGGTGTTTGTGGTCATATGCTCAATTAGAATCCTAGCCTCCATGAGAGTCTTCTCGCATAATGCCCAACCACTCGCAGCATCTACCAAACTCCTTTCAATAGGTAACAATCCCTTGTAGAAATATTAAATGAGGAGTTACTCTGAAATGTTGTGGTGAGGACAACTGGCACATATCTTCTTAAAGTGTTCCCAATACTCATAAAGGGACTCTCCGTTGTGTTGCTTTATGCCACATATTTTCTTTCTTATACTGGAAAGTATTTTTCCAAAAAATAGCCTCATTATTTCGATCTATGTGCTAATGCTCCCAGTAGGTAGATCAAAAAACCAATCTTTTGTCATATCCTTCAATGAGAATGGTAAGGCCCTTAGTTTGTCACCCTTAGAGGTTTCATACTTCGTTAGATCATATTGAGCTCGTTGAGATGCTTATATGCATCCTCACCTACAAAACCATAAAAGTTAAGCAAAAGATGGTTTAGGCCAGATTTAAGCTCAAAAGCAACATTTTTAACAAAATTTGGAAAATTGATGCATAAAGGCCTTGGAATCAAAGTTGGAGCAGCCAACTCTCCTAAATTTCTTAGATTTCCAAGGGTTCCTCAAGTTTAAGTCCTTACTATATTCCCGAAGTTGTTATAGTTTCACTATGTAACCTTCACAGTGTCCTTTTGATCTCTAGATCAAATTGTAGAGGTTCTTTATGCGGAAATCTTCTTACTACCATACACTAAAAATAACAAATGTTTAAAGATTAAAAATAACTATAAAAAATAATCATAAACAAATATATATAAAAAACACCAATTGAACTAAAACAAAACATAAATTAAAGCACCACACTCCCTGACAACAACGTTAAAATTCTTAATGCATGTTGAAAGCACTAGAAAATAAACCTAACTCTGTATGACTAAATTTATAGTAGCGGTGAGTAGGGACCATATCTACAAGGAATGAACATGTAGCTTTTGTAATGGAAAGAATTGATGTTTAGGATATAGGGGGTGTTTAATTTGTTTTTGAATAACAAAATATAGTAAAATTAAACTAATAAAAGTAAATCAAATTAAATAGCATAAAAGTGAAAAAATTTATGAATGAGTTTGGAATCCCGTTCTTAGTTTAATCTTATCCTACACACAAATATACATACTTCATTGTCTTGTTGTTTTCATACCTCTGTTAAAAACTATCAATCGTAGATTAATAAGCTCTCTTAACTCCAGTTTTCCCTTAGGTATTGTTTAATCAAAATAAGCTCTTTGCTAAACCTACCTGTCATATAACCTAGAGTAAGCTCTCTAGATTCAATAGGAAAGCTGCGATACGAACTATGAAATAGATTAATCTAGGCAACAACCTCACAAGCTTGGTTCATTTAATCTATATTATGTTATTCCTAATGATGCATCACCATTAGTTTACCGCAAATGAATATAACATACAATTATTTTGTATTGTATTCTATATTCTGGCAACGGGTTCATATATGATCAATCTAATGAGAACGAGAATATTAATCATCCATGCATGAATACCCAAAACAATTAGAAAAGAATAGCATAAACAATCTCTAGAGGGAGAAAGATCAATAATATACAATAAGAGATGCTTAAATGTGATCCTCGGCTTCAATTTCACCTCCGAAGTAGAAGAAAGAAGATTAACACTCCATAGATTCCAAAGAAATAAGTGTTCTTCCCCTTCTCTTCTTCCAAAAAAAAACGAATCATATGTCTCTTAGATGCTCAAATATCCCTTTATAAAAGAAATTAGGTCGTGCACGCAATAGTGTATCATCAATAAAATGCACATTTCAAAATTGTGCATAATTATGCAAGTAGACACATGGCTATGCAAATCAAAAAATTCAATATCACTACAAGAAAATTTGATTTTAGCAAAGAAAATTGCCAACAAAAAATACTGATTTTTCGTAGTCAAATAAATTTAATGACGAAAATTATGGACGAAAAGATTCGTAGGAGAAACGACCGTAAGTAAAATTTCCCAATGGAATTACAGTTTTTGTCGTTAAATTTCTAAATGGAATTATAATTTTCATCGAGAAAGCTAGCGATGGGCGATGCTTCCTAGAGGGTGACAACTTCAACACTGAGCAGACGACAATGAAGGACTGATGGCGTTGACTAGCCAGAAGGCAACAGAGTACCAGTGAGGTGAATGACAACAGAGGAGACGAGTGAAGTGTGGCAAGGACGAGAGGAATAAACCCTTAGAACATAATGATAGTATTGATACATTATCGTCCAGTTCAATATGTTACCGTCCAAATACACTGTTGGTAAATTACCTACGAAATAACATTTCTGTAGATAAATTCACTACGAAATAACATTTCCATAGGTAAATTTCCTATGGAATGGTCACTTTGTAGTAATTTTCTACATAAATATATTTCCGTCGGGAATCACCTTTCCATTAAGAATTTCCCTCCATAAATTTTTTTGTCTGTAATTTTATACGCACTTTTTACCAGGAACCATTGGTACTTATTTTTACGATGACTTTCACTATTTCGTCATTAAATTTTATTGGCAAAGTTTGGTAATAAAATTACCTCCACTTTTAACGATGGATTTCTTTTTTTGTCGCAAAATATATTTTTTCCCAATAATTTAAGCAATTTCTGTCACTAATTTACTACAAAAATTTTTCAATAGGGAATTTTCCATCAGTAATTTGCAATTTTTTTGTAGTGATATATGCACTGCGTGGTGAATTCCTCATTTCTTACATTTTCTTGTCTTATCTTCACTCTAATCCATCTCTTTCTTATTCCACAATAACAAATGAGTTTGAAATCAAAAGAATGACTGAAAGAATGTGCTTTTAACTCATTTTAACTATTGTGCTTCCAAATTGTACCTAAAACAAAATACGAATTAAAATAAATGTCTTAAGCATTTCAAAGCATTTATCACTAAGTGTCATAGAGTAAGTGTATAAACAATCAAGCCACATCACTAAAACTGGCTGATGCTTGTCCTTTATGGGCTTAGGCACTTTAAAATTTTAAGGTTTCATGAGAATAAATGGGTGTTTTGGAAATAAATAAGGTTGAGGTCTAGAGAGCATCCATAAGGGCCAAACTAAAGTATCTTGTGATAGGAACAAAGCAATTTCAAAGGAAAAAAGGGATTTCAGTTAAGATTTAGCAAAAGAATGTCCATATTTCATAATCCAAGAGAATGATTTCTTTCATCATGTTTTCTTTCTTTATTGTTTTAGTTTCTTTAATCTCAACATGAACTAATTGGGATTGATTTAAATGAGAGGAACCATACAAGTGTTGTTTTGAATTGATTTCTTGATTTGATAAAGGCCCTAAATTTTATTGTGAAATAGTCGTGATTACGTATTGTGACAAAAATTGAGATAAGCTAGTGTTTTGAATTAATTTTAGATTTATATGGATTAAGAAATCATATGTATGAATAGATTATAGTATGAATATTAAGAGTTACATGAAATATAAAAATAGGACCATATAAATCTTCTGGATTATAGTCAAATCTATTAAGAAAATTCATAGAATAAATTAATGTGTTCTTATTAGAAAAATATTTCAATCAATCAACTTAAATATATAGATTGTATTTCTTGAAAAAAAGGGTTGTAACCTTAGAACTTTTACAAGTCCAAGAAACTTAGGTTAATCATTGAATCAAGATAAATTTAAGCATATGAAAGTTTTATGGAAATTCTTATTTAGATATTATTTATCTTCGATTGCTTTATTCTTGTTCATTCCTTTAAATGGTTATCCTAGATTTGAACTTTAGTTTATTTAATTATATCTTTTAAATCAATTATTCATTTTGATAGATTAGATAATAGAAAGACAATTAATACTAATACTCGTAGTCCTCATAGGATCAACACTATTTTTCGCAAATCTATGCTCTAAGAACAATAGATGGACTTACCAAGTGAGTTTTAGCATAGTTTTAGATCAGATACACACATATTATCTCCCAATAAGAACAAAAATAAGTTTTTCCTTACTAACAAAATGACTACTTATTCTTGGGATAATTAACATATTTAGCCTAACCATATAATTAACTATTTTGTTCATTAGTTACCACTACTCAACTATCTTTGTTATTTTTTAAATTTGACTTGGTATCCCGTAAACCATAGATAACCACTACCCATGAGCACAAAATGTTTTCCTAACGATATTGCTGACTTGATTCATTAAAGTTTTGCTAATCCACAAATTTTCTAGTTGATTGGCTAAAACAATGCAGAACATGGCAAGTAACAGTTGTTTATTAATCTATGGCATCATCAGTTTTTCAATTTAGCAACGAATTCATTAATGTTCAAATCAGAACTTCCACCTTCCTTCACCGCTTTTATGGCTAAGTCCCTCCACTTTTGAGCATTCATCTTGATCTCCTCCGCTTGCTCTCCCTCTGTTATTTCCCATATGCACCTTTTTATAGTTTCTTGCTTAACAGTTCCTTTCTCGTCAGCTGAAACTCTGAGTCCGACTTTCCAAACATCCGTAATGCACTTGGCATTGGTACTTTGATCTGTCCACTGAGGCATGGCCACCAGTGGCACTCCCAAGCTCAAGGCCTCCATTGTAGAGTTCCAACCACAGTGTGTAAGAAAGCATCCTATCGCGTTATGTGACAAAACTTCTAACTGGGAACACCATGAGACCACTAGTCCTTTCTCTTTTGTCTCTGCCAAGAAATGCTTTGGTAGTTTGCCTTCTTCGCTTTCCCTTACCACCCATAAGAAATTAGTATTGCTTCGTTTTAGACCACAACACAGTTCTTCCACTTGTTCCACGCTTAAGACCGTTGTGCTCCCAAATGAAACATATGCCACTGACCCATTTGGCTTAGCATTCAACCAATTCAGGCAAGCATCATTTTTAGGCTTAAAGACGCTAAAACCATAGTCTGTGTCGTTTTCCAGTAGCTTGTCCAAGTACATTGAAGGTACTGTTGGTCCGATTGTTTTCCACGGCCTAATATTGGCCAGCCAATCCACTCCCTATCAGAAATCAATCATTTAAATTTGTGGGCAGTTAGATACCACTAAGAGCAATAATTTGGTACAGATTAGACTGCTCATTATTTATTCGTAAATTTGTTTATTGATTTCGAAGCTTTAGCTTGAAAAATGAGAAGATGGTCATCGGGAAAGGACGCCAAAAGCATCCTCCTCTACCTGGGTTCAAGTCTAACAGACAAAAAGGTACACACACATAAACATTTGGTAAATAGATTGGACTATTCATTAGTAAAGTGACCAACCTTTTGTTCCAAGTCAAAGAATGCGTTGCAGAGGACCAAATCTGATTTATCAATGTTGGAAAACTGATCCAAAACCATGTCCAGAAAGGCAGGATAGGACTCTACATCATCAATAAAGGACGGCAGATCCTGGCGATTAAGCGGTGGCAGTGTAGGAACCAGAACTTGAGCCTCTGTAAGTGGAAGCTTTATCACTCCTCTATGAAACTGGTAGTAGACGATGTTCACAGCACAAGCTTGAGTGAAAAAAGGAGCACCGACCAATCCGAGTTTCTTGGCAACATCAAGACCCCAAGGCAGAAATGAATCATAGATGATGCAATCAACAGGAGGCCCAGAATTTCTTAGCTTCTGGACAAGGTCCACAAGAGTTTGAGAGCCAACCTGCCTGAAACGTTCCATGTAGACCTTGATACTCTCTGCCTGCATTCTACCACCATTATCGTAGCCATCTGATATGGTCTCGAATGCAATAGAGATTGGAGAAGATGGTGCATGAACGAGGGACTTGAAGATGAACCGAGTGGTGACTAATGTGACTTGAACTCCTTTACATAGCAAGCGCTTGGAGAATTGGAGAAGAGGGTTTAGGTGGCCTTGTGTAGGATACGTGAGGAGTAGGCAGTGAGGTTTGCGGGTTCTGGTTTCCTTATCCATTGCGTCCTCGGTTCGGCTTGGATTCATTTCAAGTTTATCTTTGTCATTTATGTTTTTGACGGTCATTAATGATTATTAGTATATTAAATAGGGCTAATTAAAGAAACACTTTAAGTCAAAATTTTAATTATAGCTTAAATTTTAAAAAATAGTAATAAAATATTTTGACTTTAATTTTTTTATTTATAATATAAATTTTAAAAGATGACAATAAAATAGTTAAATTTTTAATTTTTTTCAATTATGACATAACGTTATTTGTTATTCTCCCGATGCCTTTAGCTCTTTATTTTTTGCTTGTTTTTCTGATCCCTCAAATTACTCTCGTATTATAATATACTATACTAGTAAGTTCTTCATTTTTAGTTCGTTTTCCTAATGCCCATAGTGTGAAGATGTCGGGGTCGTATAATCTGAAAATCGAAAGGTGAGAATGTTGAGAGAACAAACTCAAAATGAAGAGAAAACTAAAATTAAAGCGTAAGATCGTCGTAGCTGCGTAATTTGATTTAGGTCATTTTTAAACAACGATATCATTTTAATTATGTTATTAAGCGACGTTATTTCATTAATATTTATTTGTTGTGTTAATTTTGACTGACGTGTATTAATAAATAAAAATTTTGAAATATGTGGCAAGTTAATTGAAAAGTTGACAAAAATTTAGGCTTTTTTGTAATCAATTCTAAAAAATTAAGAAAATTCAATTTTTTTAAAAAATTTTAATAGTAATGATTATTATTATTATAATAATAAATTTCACACAATTATATATAAATAAACATGTACACTCAGGCCGATTTTATTTTATTTTCTTTTCCTAACGAATTTGATCCATAAATGCAGATCGTTGGTTTGTTGGTAGTATCGAATTTCCTTACTTGTCTTTTATGCTTATCTTTTGACGTGTAGGCGACATTATTTGAAATAAAAATGGAAATGCCCAGTTTTATTTAACTTTAGCCTGGAAAAGGTTTAAGGTTGGTTCAAAGTAGATCAATTATTTGTTCTAACAAGACTCCAATAAGCTATCAGCTACAAATTTCTATTTTTGTCCTACGCATAAAAGAAGCAGTCCAGGCCTGAACCTTCGACAAATGTATGACCCACAAATAATATTATTGTTCAAATAAGATAGTTTTGCTAACAAAATTAGATATTTTTTCTTAGCCGGCTCTGGACTTTAATATTAGGTTAAATGTAATCTAATCTAACTCGTCTTGAATCAAATTTATTAAAAAATTTAGGCCAGCCATCAGCTCTCCAAATTTGTGCCTAGGTTTTTTCAAAACTCCTCAAATCTCATCCAAACTAATAGAATTAACATAACGACATTTTATACAAGTTTTGGAGCACTATATAACAGGCTTGGACTTTCAACAAATATTGTTTAGCATTTGAGTATGCTCTCGTTCGTCAATCTTCTATATGAAACACTTTGCTAAAGAGAAGAAGGAATGTGGGAAAATGCAATGAATTTTTTTAAAAGAATTCTCTCAAAGATACGAACCTTATCTTTTGACCGAACCTTATCTTATGGACTTTAAAACATACAGAACGTGACATTCTCCCCACCTAATTCGGCGACATCCTCATCTTATCTCGGTGGAACTCTAGAACTTTGTCTTTACATTGCTAAAGAGAAAGCTCATGTTTCCAACTAGTTTGACTCTCGAGTTGTCCATTCCATTTGATTAAGTACTCATCATAAGCTGGATGTAAGCCTCTCCTTGGTATAGCCCTATGAGCTAAGATCTTTTCCACCTCGCGTATGTGTGTTGTGGTCACAAGAGTCGGTTTTAGGATACTTGCATGAAATACGGGATGAATCTCCAAGAGTGAGGGTATTTTAACTCGGTATGTCAACTTGCCCACCCTTTTCTCCACTGGAAAAGGTCCTTCGTACCTCCAAATAAGGCCCTTATGAAAACCTCCTCTGGCATATCTATAAAAAAGGAGATTGACCATCACCAAATCTCCTTTGTCAAACCCCAAATGGTGCCTCCTCTTATAGACCCATTTCTTCTTCTTCTTGGCTATTTGGTTCCACTTGATGCTTTGTGCTCCACCTTGTCTTATTGGCACACAAGACAAGTCTTCACATAGGCCTCAATGTTGTCTCTTATTTGGGAACAATAGTAGGCACACTCCACAAGTGCTAAGGTCCAATGCATCCCTAGATGACTAACCCATAAGGAGTCATGATACTCTTTGATGATCTCCTTCCTCAATCCATCCCACTTAGGCACATAAATTCGACTTCCTTTGGTGAAGAGCAACCCATCCTCAAGCCAAAACTTGTGAGTCTTTCCCTCCTTGACTTGTTTTAACACCTCTTTGTATTGGTGGTGTAACACCCCACTCCCGCTGAACCCGAACCCGATATCGACAATGATACCCGAGTCCGTGCCCCGCGAGGGTGACGTGTCACATCACTTCACTAAACAAA